>PVIU01008577.1:0-82272 GCA_004026605.1 Ondatra zibethicus
ACCACCACCACCACCACCACCACCACCACCACCACCACCACCACCACCACCACCACCACCACCACCACCACCAAGGCTACCCGAGGGTCCTTGGGCTAATAGGAGAATAAAATAGGCCATTCAAACCACATCAACCAGCGGCAATACTCACCCACACACCGGACTCCAGTGTAATCCAGGTTGTAGCCCATTGGACACTCGCAACGGAAAGAGCCATCGGTGTTGATACACTGACCATTTGAGCAAATGCCTGGGCTCTCAAGACACTCATTGACATCTAAAATATAAAACTGCCCATGAACTTCTTCATAAGAAAAGATGTGCAAATGTAGCTGTATCGACAAAACACACGTCTAACATGAATGGAACATAAATATTTTTTCTTTTTCCTAGAAAAACAGACATTTCACATATGATACATGCATACAATAAATGGTTCATAAACTATTACATACATTCTTTATATATGATACACTATAGGACATACTAAAACTAGCATGATTTATAAAATAAGCAAAAAATCTACCCAGGTTAAAATGTGTCAAAGCTCACCTTCTCGTGTGTCATGCAGACTAGGGACTGTCCCATGGCCGTATGGACACAGATCCTGGAATGCAACTACAGGGAAACAGGTTCTCCATCACTAACGTGCTTCATGCTAAGAACTAGTTAACACTGTAAATCCATGTTTAACAAGTGTTTTTTTCTCTCTCTCTTTTTCCTTCCTTCCTCCCTCCTTCCTTCCTTTCTTCTTTCCTTCCTTCTTTCCTTCCTTCTTTCCTTCCTTCCTTCCTTCCTTCCTTCCTTCCTTCCTTCCTTCCTTTCCTCCCTCCCTCTCTCCCTCCCTCCCTCCCTCCTTCCTTCCTTCCTTCCTTCCTTCCTTCCTTCCTTCCTTCCTTCCTTTCTTCTTTCCTTTCTTTCACCGCCCCCACCCCTGCCTGAGTCAGAAACTTGCTACATAGACCAAGCAGTCTTGTACTCACAGAGATTGCTCTGCTGTCTGTCTCCCGAGTGCTGGGAGTAAAGGTGCACACCACTGCACCTGGTCACGTTTTATTTTTAAACCCAACACTGAGTATACTCATAGAAGGCTATCTGAGCTCCTCCTAGGGTACCACCAACCTGGGGACTCTGGGTCTGTCTGTCTAACACCAGGAAGTCCAAAACTGTCCCTGTCCTTTACACACAGAAGCCACCCCTGATGCAAGGACCCACCACAGGTTGATCTTGCTGGGAATTACTCTACAAGTCACTGGTGCTGATGGGAAGCCGTGGAGCCAATGTGCTGATGTTACATCTCAGAAATTTATGTAATATTCAGAGAACCACAGCCCATGATATTACAGCAACATAGGCTTTTACTTAACTGTACATTCATTTTTGGTGGTAAGGACCGAGCTCCAGCCTTGCAGGAGTTAGGCCTATGCTCTCTTGCCAAGCTACACTTCTACACCCAAATCTGAGACTTTCCTTTCCACCCTATCCTGGTATCTTCTACCCTCGCCTCTGCAGTTCAGTCTTCAGAATGCAGGTGATGCTAATGCTTTGGAAGGAAAAGTAAGCAGGCTATCTCAGTGGGCACGCTGTGTGTAAATGCTGGTGGGGCTCTTGCCAAGTAGCTGCTTCCAGAACTACTGGTAATCCTATCTGAAGGTACGATGTCGCCCTCCACATGGTCACAACAGAGTCCTCTCTGCCGTTACTCTCACCTTCATCGTCTTTGGGGCACAGCTCACATGGGTCTCCCCAGCCCTCGCCTGGCATCTTACTACAGCAGCATTTCGCCTTGGTGGTGTTGAAGGCTTTGGGCACAGAACACTTGCCGTTTTCAAAGTTGGTGAAGCAGAAACTCTGGCGAGTATCTAGTCAGGAAAGCAAAGAGCACAGCTCCTCACTGCTCGTGAGACAGACGGAACAATGTGGATACAACTAGTTCTGAGGGAACATTTCTCATGGGCTGGACCCAAGGTACACACTAGATCAGTAGTTAAGAGACAGGCCTGGGCATTCTTCACGGTTCACTTTCACTTGCTAGTTTAAATTGATCTGCATATAAAATGTTATTACATCTAAAATACTTTTACGATGTGTTCAGGGATTTGTAAAATCAGCCTTAGTCGGGAAAATATTCCCACAGTCTCCTTTTTAAATTCACTCTCACATTAAGGCTGTCCAAAAACAACGAATTTAACATTCAGTAAGTTAAACGATGCCCACGGCAACTCGTGTGCTGATAAATAACAGCCCATGCCAGCAACAAAATGAAAATGGTAAACCAAGATTTTTCTTTTAGCATAAAATCTAAACATTGTACTAACAGTCTTAACAGACTGCTCTAACGCTGTGCATTTGAGGAGTCCGTGCTGTAACTGCAGACCATTCTTTACTAACAGACACATATTTTATCATGAGAAAGCCTGAGCACGGTGGTCCACTGTCCACGTTTAGACCGTCTAGGGGACACGCTGACAGAGAAGCCACAGCACAGCTTACCGAAGCATCTCCGTCCATTATCAGACAAGACAAAGCCAGGGGGACAGATGCATTGGAAGCCCCCGGGGGTGTTGGTGCAGGAACCAAAAAGGCAAATGTTGGGGTCTTCGTCACATTCATTTATATCTGCAGAACAGTAGAGTTTGTTAATCCAATCAATGTTCTGTTCAAGAGTTGGAAATATCTACTTGTCCACACTGCAACAGACACTAATTAATGGATGTTTAATGATGGAATTAGAGATGACACTGTGAGCATAGCTAATTTATTCTTTTAAAATAAGTTATTGCCTTAAAAGCGAAAGATTATATCCAGTTTCAGACAGACATATGCCAGAACTTCCCATGTCCACCTCCAGGTCCTGTCACTCAATCGCTAGGAGTGGGGCTCCACCCACCTACCTGACATGACCCTGCCTCACAGGTTCAGTGTGCTCAGATGGCCCCATCCCAAATGCCTCTTTTGGGACTCCAATAGGGACTACCTCTGGCTTTTTAATGCCTACACACTATCAGTGAGCAGCCTGCCTGTTCTGCTCCTCAGGACCTTCTTCCTACCTCCAGTCGCCACCCTGTTACTTTACAGCTCTTCGCCAGCCTTCAGAGGAAGATAATAGCTGCACAATGAATATGCGTGAGTGAAACAAAGGCCATGCAAACGGCAGGAAATGAAACACAATGTAAACGCAACAACAGATGAAGGTGTTTCTGACAGACAGGGTTATCGAAGATGCTACGAAGTGACATCTGCATTTGTACTTCCTTACTGCTCTAGCATGCGGTATCTCTCCATACAAAGATGGAGTGGACACAACGAAGAAATGAAATTGAATATGAAAAGCAAAAATGATGCTCAGTGGGTGGAAGCACTCATTGTGCAAGCATGAAGACCCACGCTTAAATCCCTAGACAATATGTTAAGAGCTGGGATTGGTCACATGGGTCTGTAGCCCCAGCACTGGGAAGCAGAGGCAGAGAGGGTCATAGGGCTTGCTGCCTGCCAGCCTCACTCCAGGTTCAGTGAGAGACTGTCTCAAGGGAGTAAGGGGAATAACATCTGTATTTACAAACATGTATACATACACCATACACATACACAAATATACTTTACACATACATAACACATATATATTTCCCGCCATGCACACACATATATCTACCCAAATCAGACATATACAACATATATATGCCATACACATATATCCCCTCCACCGCACACACACACACATACACACACACACACACACACACACTCTCTCTCTCTCTCTTTCTCACACACACTTACATCATATGCACACATACACCACACACATACTTCTCCCACTACATATACATACTCAATACACATCACATACACACATATATATCATCCCCAACATACCATGACCCCCATATACCACATACATATATATCACACACATGTGCATACTACACCTATAACACTTCAAGCATACATACTAATACACTATACATACATACCACATGCACACTGCACATACATATTTCCCACATGCATTACCCCTCAGATATACCCCCACACACACTATATAAGCACATATATCGTGTGTAGCCAATACTGATACTTTTAAAGAAAGGGATTGATGGACTATGGAATTTCTTTGCTACGTTGTTGTAAACTCATCCATATGTACACATACACAAATACAAAAAATCCTCTCCCATATCCCCAAAACAAAATTTAAAAAAATGGCAGAGAATCTTAGGCTTTCAAGAAACTTTCTACCAAGATGGTTCATCTGTGTTTATTATTATTTTGGCTAGTAAAATAAGATTCTGTCTCATAATAAACTATACACACCAACAAGACTGATGGGGATACATATTGTCTAATCACGTGGCCTGAAATAGATTTCGGTTCCATGAAGTCAACAGCCCATTTTGCTCTGTAACTGCCTTGAATATGAACAACAGAGGCATTTATCTTTAGGATCTGAGAGAGTGAAAACCTTAAAGTCAGACACATCCTCAGCAACCCTATCATGCTCACAAAGCCTCACTTAGATGCCACTGCTTCTGAATGTCAATCATGCTGAAAGAACAAGTGACAAAAAGTGAAATGGGAAGAGCTGTACAAAGGTTGCTTTCGTCATGTCTACCAGGCCTTCTGAGCTGTGCAGTGTCCTGCGCTGGGAGCTTCGGTAGAAGCCATCTGCTACGACAAAGGGCTTGATAGTTTCCATTTTTATGTAAGTATAGCCTTCCCAAGAAGTGAAATGTCAAGAGAACCATCAAGCTTTCTGGTTCATATTTTCAGGAGCCTGGACACCTTTAATAACTATTCTAAGATCACGTGTCTGTAGAAATGTTTAAAATTCAGTAGGTAGTCTCTATTGACATCTAGGACACAGATACTAAGGATAGTGAAAAATCCCTTGACTAGCATTAAGATTTCTGTCGATGAAAACAAGCCTGCATCTCTAAGCTTTCGCTGCCAACACTCTACAACACAACCATTTCTGACTCTACAGTAAGACAGATGCAGGCACAGTTAACCCCTGAGGCCAGCAGGCACATAGGGGCTGGGTTTGAGGTTCCCACGCAGCCCTTACCATTACCAAGCCTTAGTCTCTCGCACACCCCGTGACCTCAGAATGAACTCAAGTCTCACCAATGCAGCTCTCGCTTTTCACTTCATATCCAGGGGGACAGATGCACCTGAATGATCCCTCCAAATTCTGACAGGTCCCAGGAGAACAAGAGCCAGGAAGTGCGACACACTCATTGGTATCTTTAGAGAGAAAGAAGAGAAAAAAAAAATGTGACCCAGACAGGAGACAATCATTGCAGTCTTATCTGTTTGTTGAAATGGTAGACAGTGTTCAATGGTAACTCGGACTCCACTTGGGCTCACTGGTCAGCTGGGTCACCATGGACATAGATGCCCTGCGCTCCTCTGATATCGTGGATGGTTCTTAGGAGGAAGGCTGCCAATTCTTTTGATTTGTTTCTTCATGTACTTTTATTGAGACATAGCCTCAGGCACTGTCCCCAATAAAAACTCTCCCCGTGACACATTCCCAACTGGTGGTTAATACCTTAGACCAAAATGTCCCTGACACAGGTCATTGTGGTTCTGTCATTTGATGGTAAAATATGGATAAGCTGAGTGAGACTGTGGGGTTCACGGTGTCTCACAGAAAATAATGCCATCAAGATGACTGACCGTTTCGTTTCTTACCAATACAGTTTTTGCCGTCTGGCGTAAGTTCATAACCCTCATTGCACAGACACTTGAAGGAGCCAATTTCATTGAAACACCGGCCGTTTCTGCACACTTGGCCGAAAAACGAGCTGCATTCGTCTATGTCTGTAAGCAGAGAGAAGTCAGGGTTTCAGAGGGAGCATCTACACCAAACTGTTTCGCTAGCTGAACTCTGAAAACACATTTGCTGGCACCCATTTCCAAAAGGTCCACCCTGTACTTCAGTGACAGAAAAAGAAAATGACACATGTTCTAAGGACTGAACCACATAAAGGTCACACAGGGCCACTTCGATTTTCAAGGACACGAGCTATAGCTTAGGAGATTTATAAACAGGTAAAGTCTGACAATTTAAGGCCAATCTTTCAATTTTTTTTTCCAATTGCAAAGTATTTCTTTTGGCAGAGAAGAGGGGACTATGGGATGTAACTTGACTGCATGACTTGTAGATCCTTTACCTGGACACAGGATCCTATTCAAAGGACAAAGAAGTGAGCATACTGAACCCAGAAATCAGCTACTTTAAAAAGTGCAGGGCTGCTGACCACAATGCACCATTTGTAAGGATCATGGCCAGTGCTGGGTTTTCAGGTAAGCCTCCAGCTGATTACGAGTGACTGAGTGAGTCATTGCCTATGTTTTCTGAAGACTGCTTTTTCGTTACAGCATCATCAGACAGGACTCTTGGGTCTCCCAGGAGGAGAACTACAGAACCTACAGAGGAACCAGAGCGAAGTTGGATAAAACAGCCATCTAGCTGCAAATCCTTTCCATGACTGCAGAATTCGGAAGGATAAAGGAAATCAACAGGGAAGCTGGGATAATTAGGAGGTGGGGCGGAGCAGTAATGATACTACAATGGTGGACATGATCCTGAATGCCCCCCTCACAGCTCCCGGTCATGTAGCTACATTGTATTACATCGAAAAGCACCCCACAGTGATACACAAGTAAGTGTTGCCCTTTTTCTAATATTTACTCTGTTTCCCTGGGGGACCCTCTCCGGCATCAATTCCCATGTCCTCTTGGTATGTCAGTGTGAGGCAAAAGCTGAAATCCTGTATTTAGCACAGGTGTGGCCCGAGGACCCATCTCAAAACTTGTTCACTGTGCATTTTTTAAACTGGGAAAGGCATACAGGCTTTGAAACTGACGGGCAAGTAAATTTCCAGACCTGGACATGGGTATGGAGAGTCTGCTAGAGCTGGAGTGTAAATTAGAAACGAACTCATATAAATACGTGAAGTAACCTGAGAATAACTGAGGGTCCCTCTCCATCTCACCTAGAGGGGACAAAGAGCCTAAACTATAAATCAGTCCTGGCCCATTCATGGGTGTCCCGATGACCTTTCTCCCCGATAAACTGGATTTGTGAGGAAGGGCTCAAAACAGCCGACGCCTTGAGACTACTGAGGGAAAACGGCTGCAGGTAACTAGAGACTGCTCAGCGGCTTTGCCTATCTTCCGGCATGTGGGCAAGTTTAACACCGCACATCCTCTGTGTTCTTTGGTTTTATTTCGGCATGTTCCATTGTGATAAAAGAACCAAGGCTGAACTGACGGAAAGACTTACCGAGGCAATCGTTGTTGTGAGTGAGCTCAAACCCAGGGTAGCACAGACAGTTGTAGGATCCAACAGTGTTCTTGCAAGTCCCGTTTCCGCACGGATGCCGCTCACACTCGTCCACATCTACCAAGGAGAACTCGACGTTTAGCTATAGCCAGCTATTCCCCTTTCACATTTTCTTTCACCCTTGTCGCTTCGTAACTTAGATGCTCCCCAGCATAATGCTAGAGACCCATGGTTGTTTGAGGAAGGTAAGAATGTGAAAATGGGGAAACAAATCAAAACTGCAAACTTACGAAAGAGAAAAAAAAAACAAGTCTGACCTATAGTTATGTGCAATTCTCAGAAGCAACGGGTAGAAACATGTCATTGGTAGAGATGTTGCAAGGAAGGAACAGGCTCGCCTAGCAAATGTTAAAGCATTATTAACACTTGGTCAAGAATTGATAAATCTTAATTTAACAATGAAAAGTTCAGCCTCTTTAAGGAAGTAATGAAATCCAAAGAGGGGTTTGTTTAGAATTTAGTCATGAGCTTTCTAAAAGTCACAGTGAGAATAGTTAGCAAGGTCATTTGTGACAGGAGGCAGCAGACCCTTGTGCTGGGAGGCCAGCCTGCAGGGTCACTATCTAGGGGACAGACATGGCTCCGTAGGAGAGCTGTGTCTGAGAGGCCTGGGCTCCAGCTGACTTTATTGTGAAAGAATTGTTCATATAGGACATGTTTTTCCCATATGAATTTCAGAGTCATACATACCACAGTTTGTGTGTTTGTGTGTGTGTGTGTGTGTGTGTGTGTGTGTGTGTGTGTGTGTGTGTATGTGTGGCAGATTAGACTCTCTGAGTATAGCAGGAAACCCCTGGGTCTCCTATAAGCAAGCCTTCCCAGAAAGTCCACGCACATGGGGACCAGAACCTACGATATAGGTTAGAGATTTTTTCTTGTCATTCTGGGGTGGCCCATGGTGGGAAGGTGCTCTCGGTGGGTAAACTGAGGCTTTCCCTATATGCTGCTCGTGGCACAGCTAGTCCGTGAAGGAAATGATTCCGGACTAGTGAAACCTGATTTTAACACTCACCTCGCCAGTATCTAGGCTACCTATGGAGTGGGCTCACAAAAAAAAAAAAAAAAATCCCCTGGCTTTTTCACACAGAGGACATGCTAGTCACAAACCACCACGTGTTAAATTTAATCTTCCTCCTTCAAATATGAAGCTTAGAGAGGACCTCTGACAGAGGACGTCAGGGTTACGGCATTTGGTGCCATCCCCACCTCGTGGCATCCTTTCCACCTGCCTTTGGAAACATATTAACCACCACTCACAGCAATTAACCCACCTTTATATTGGTTATTGGGGATTTTTCAAGACTCTGGTTATATTCACGTCCGCAACTATTTTAAGAGCTAAAGCTTCAATAATGCCATTAAATCCTAAACTACAGTTTGAATAAAAGGATGCATATCTGCACGTGTGCTTGTGTTAATATTGTCATCCTGACTACTCCTTTGCACTCCAAGATGCATTTCGTGGGTAAATCCCACCTGGCACTGAGTTCGTCTGAATGAATGGCCGTCATGCCATATGAACTTCTAGAGCCAAATGTTGAGGACCACTGGACAGAAGAACCTACGGTGGCATGTCCCTGGCTTGCAAATTTTACTCCAAAGCCTTAAACTGTTTAGCATGGTGGAGACATGGTAGCTGTCCTCAGAATCACTGTCCTTAAGTCCCAGCCTCATGCTGGTCCCTGGATGGGAAAAGTGGTCCTACCCATGCACATGGTCTGGTCTTGAGAAGCCTTGAAGCCGTTGTTGCAGATGCACTGGTAACTTCCTTGCAAATCAACGCACAGGCCATGACTGCAGACATTGGGAATTTCCAAACATTCATTGCGATCTAAAACAGGAAAGAAAAAAAAAAGACACATGTTATACATATCTGATTTTTATTAAGATGCCCTCGTTTTTCACAGACGCATTTCTCTAACCTGCTAGTAATTATTACAGACAGGCTATGAATGGACCAGGACCACAGCTGAATCAAAATAAGCAAGGCTTTCAAGTACCCAAGGCTCCCTTCGGTCAGGCAATGTTTGCAGGTTGACTGGGACCTCAAGGATTCTATTTGATGCCAGAGAAACCCACTGAATGAACCTCATTTCTCAAGGAAATAATTTAAACATGGTGGATGTGTTTCAGCATGATGGGTAGCTTGAGGCAGACAATCTTTCTAAAGGCATCCTTAAAATGTTTTGTGTTGAGGAAATGAGAAGTCCTTGGAGAACAGGGAACCCATACGTTGCAGTATCTGATGGCCATCAGCCTATTGCTTACCTACACAGGCCCCGTTGGGAGAGAGCTTGAAGCCAGCCGCACACTCGCAACGGTAGCTGCCAGGGCTGTTGATGCAGTCTGCATTGCGCTGACAAAGGTTGTCGCCATTGCTGCACTCGTCGATGTCTGAAAAAGCAACGGGTCCAGGTAAACAGTCTTACACAATTGCATTAGGGTTACCGACTTCCACACTCAGCTCTTAAATATTACAGAAGAGATGGTACCAAATCAGACACCCACCTAAAAGCCACTTACACAGCCAAGTCTTTGGAGGAAGGACATATATTTCTCAGATTACCTTCACAGACCAAGAGCAGGTCATTGTAACTGAAGCCCGTCGGGCATTCGCAGCGGAAACTGCCGATCTGGTTAATGCACACACCATTTGCACAAATGCCTGGAATCTCTTTACATTCATCAATGTCTGAAATGGAATGGATTTGATAAAATATGTGTGTTTCTGCTAAACGTTTTAACCATCTTACCTCTGTGTAGCCTGAAATGAAAATACATATTCTCTATTCAAGTCAAATGTAAGCTGGCATAAATGGTCACGTGGCTTACGGAGAACTAGAGACCACAGTGCACTTAGTTCCTCAAAAGAGCTTTGGAAAAATGAAGGTGATTGGTAAAACACAAAAAGAAGTGGCAAGAAGGCCAGCGAATCCCTTCAGGAACCAAATCCCAACCGCCAGTTGTGTCAGGTCAACTGGATGGTTGTCGTTCTTCTGACAAAGCTGGGTTTCCTTGAGTTAATGTATTTGTTACACACACACACAAGCAAATTGCTTCATAGAGACTTAAAGTTATATTGTTTAAACCAGGAGGGAAAAATAGAATTCACAACAGAAAGTCCATTCAGAAAGAAGTGATTCATCTGAAAAGGGATTCTGTAAATTCATAGTGAGACCAAATGAAAGGGATGATATAAAAATATACAAAAAACTTAATATGTATTTTTGAAAAGAGTAACTAGCAGTTGAAATAAGGTGAAGCAGGGCAGAGAGATGGTTCAGTGGGTCATAGCTTGTCATGTAAGCATAAGGACCCGAGTTCAGGTCCCTACTGTCCACATAGTGGCACGCATCTGTAACCCTAGGTCTGGGAAGGGAGGGATCAGAGGTGTGTGGATCCTTGGAGATCCTGGCCAGCTTGTCTAGCTGAATAAGTGACCTTTAGGGTCAGTAAGAGACCCTGTCTCAAGAAGCAATGTGTAAAGTGTTGAGGGACACATCAGATATCAATCTCTGGTCTTTAGAAATTCCTGGCACGCACATACATGTGCACCCACACAAATACACACAAGGTACTTCCACCCCCACGAACATAAAATGAGGTAGGTTTATTTAGCCATGTAAGACAATAAGCGTTGCAAGGGAAATTTGGATTTTTGCATGGCATACATGGAATCTTGAGACTGTCAAGTAATTATCATATTTTAATTGCTAGGCTATGCTAATGAAGTAGAACACAAACACAACTAACGCTTGGCCAAAGGCTGGAAGCATGGTTTCTTGATTAACTAATCATGTTAACTTGGAATCCAGATTATTAGGCTTTGTGGTACTGTTACGTTTTGAGGCACTTGAGTACAAACTGTGATATATACATGCACATGTTTACACATGTATGCGTGCAGTCACAGCTACAATGGGAACAAACTCACCAACGGCCTTTCCTGTGTGGATGTCAAAGGTGAATCCAGGAATATTTCCACATATAGTTTTGAAGTCAGCTTTAAAATGGAAACAAAGGCGGACACTCTTAGCATTCTCAGACACATCCAAATTATCTTTACACCGCAATTTTGACCAACAAGAGCGTTTTTATGTTATCCACAACCAGTCTTTTACATAGTAATCGTGTGCATTCACTAACAATGTCTGCTTCTGCAAATGATCAAGGCATCCTCTACCACTGCCATCTCTATCATCAGCTTCTTATTGATCTGATATCAGGAGAAGGTAAGCAGAATATTAAAGAAGCAAAACTTCTTTGGCAATTAAGTTACTTTTCCCTTATGATACAAAGAGCTTTAATAACGGTTCAATTCGGCTGCTTAGGTGGCTCAGGTGTAGGGGCTCTCATGGAGCAAGCCTGATAACCTGAGCCGGGTTCTTGGGACCCATGGAAAAGGGGAAGGAGAGAACCAACTTCACAAAGCTGTCCTCTGACCTGCACACACACACAAAGGGGCATGGGCACACACACACACACACACACACACACACACACACACTAGCTATAAATAAAGATTTTAAATTGTAAAAAATATCCAATTTATAAAGATTGAGAAACTGAATTTAAAGAGACCATGACCGCACAAGGCACAGATGTGCAGAAAGGTTTTGTCGCGGAGACACTGGCCAGAGATGACCCATGAATGAGGCCTGAGTTATTTATTGTTTTCAACGGTCTACCTGTTGGAATGTGAAATTTGAGAAATAAAAGGAACAATCTGTAGAGAGATAAAGACCCTGAGGGTTCTTTCCTATAACTCACCAAATCAACAGAAACTCACAGGAACACTGACTTGTTAGAGCACAGTTAGATGGCTGCCATGACATGCGTGTGTATGGTAAAATGGTCAAATGCATATGGCATGTGACTCTCGGTGACACCGGTGTGAGGATTAAACACAGAGTTGTTCCATTCAATGACTTCTAATAATAGCCTGGCCACTTTCAGATATGCATGCATCTCTCTCTCTCTCTGTCATCTTTCTCTTTCTACCATTTTATCTTTCTCTCTCTATAATTATCTATCTCTATCATCTATCTATCTACCTGTCTGTCTGTCTCTCTGTCTGTTTGTCTATCTGTCTATCTATCTAATCTACCTACCGATCTTCCTATCAATCATCTCATTTTGTCAGATAGCATGGCACCCACATGGAATAGCCCCTGCTGCTGTTGATTATCCTGTTTTCCAGAGAAGGTGTCATTAGAAAGGGTAAGTCCTCTGCTTGGATCACACCACCAACAGGGCTTTCATATACATATATAGATCTGTCCCCAACCGTAAACCCTTCATTTCCTCTCAGAGAAAATGACATATATTTTCTCCAACCAGTAATCTTGCTGGAGTTTTATAATGGAGACTAGTGAGAATGTCTTCACCTCATCTACGGATGCAAATGGGGCGAGGGAAGGTGAAACAAACCCACCTGAGAACTGTTGCGATATTATCTAAGGTGCCCTGCCTGGCTCATCATTTCAACACTTGCCCTCTAGCTTTTTAATCGAGTTTGCTGTTTTTGAGGCTGGGGACCATTTAGAGGTGGTGGAAGGGTTGATCTTTACAGGTCACAATTGCTTCTGCCTCCTGCCGGTGTCCTCTGGCTCTTGGCCTATGCCTTGTGAACAAGCTAGGGCCTTGAGCTTCTGCTGCCCTGGACCAAAGGGCTCTGCTCAGCTTTCCCCACCATGATGGGTCATGATTTTTGGAAAGCATGCGACAAACTAAATCTGTCGCCCCTGAGACGGGACGGTCGGGTGTTCTGTCACAGTGGTGAGGGAAGTTACTTGCTTCTGGGTTTGAGTCACTAAGACACTGGGTTTGAGAACTCTGTACCACTTCTCCACATAGCTTCCCTGAATTCATTTTAGCATCCCCAAAGTGAAATGTCTGAACACATGCTGCACCGATATTTGGTAACAAATGCACAGTCCGTTCATTTCCCATTGGTCCTCTTAGTTCCTCTTTCAGGATATGCAACTATGGTAAGTTACCATTCTCTAGGCCTCATAAGGTCTAGATGAAGAGTAATTTAAAGACAAGTGGTTGCTATTCTTGACTCTGTGATTTATCTCCTTCCTTCCTTCCTTCCTTCTTTTTTTTTCTTTCAATGGAATTTGCTCTTGCGTGAAATCCTCCCATGCCTGAGTGGAGACATGCTCTTCTGGGCCCAGTTCCCAGCATGCACTAAGCACATCACAACTGGCTATAACTCCCAATTCTTGGAGATTCAGTGCCCTCTTCTGGCCTCTGCAGGCACCAGGCACAGAAACACACAAAAGAAAACCCCAGTACCCTAAAACAATTTTAAAATGTATTGTCATGTATAGGATCCCTCTGTGTTGTGGGAGGAGCTGCACAAGAAACATATTAATGAGCTGGGTTTTTTTTCCAGTTTTTTTCATGAAATACTTTCTTAAAACATATTTTTTAAGCAACAATTCTTCATCACTTTATTTTACATATTTTCAAGATTTAATTTAAACAATTATTACTGAAGTTGCTAGCTTTTAAGTTACTTTACCAAAATATTATACCTTCCATGTTGAACACAGTGACAAGCAGTAGTTGCTCAATAAATTCGTTGGATGACTAAATAAATAAGTGGCCAGCCTTTTTGATGATGATTGTATATAGACCAATGCTATAAACTCTGGCAATGGTGCTTGCCTCCTTTCGAGATCTGGCGCTTATGCAGCATAAATCTCAGGAGTCAGTGTATGGCCCAGGTCATTTGGGGAACAAAGTCATAACACGCTGTTTGGATCTATCTGGATCTGATGTACACTGACTGTATGTCACACACGGCTTTGAGCGGAGTGTGAGCTGCGGTGCCTACCTGTTCCTGGCGTTGGGCACGGCTCACAAGGCTTGTTCCAGGCTTTGCCCACGTTGTGTGTGCAGCAGCACATCCTCTTGGTCACGTTGAAAGGCAACTCGTTTTCACACGTGGTCCCATTATAGCTTCGGTAGCAGAAGCTTTTCCTCATGTCTGCGTGGGGAGAAATGGGTCAGTTCGGCGTCGAGAGCAGCGAAAGCAGCGCACTTGTTCAGCCATCCTGCCTGAGGGATGGAACTCTGGAAAAGGTCTGTCAAGTTCTGAACTGCTCCATCATTTTCGGATGGACAGCCCCTGCTTTTAGGCAAAGCATGTTATGGGCACATTAACATGCATTTCTTCTACTAAAATATTCATTTAATCGAAAAACATTAATTAATTTAATTAAAGAAGAATTAAGTATTGAAATTTGAATATCCTGTTATCTATACAAAGTACATTTTATATACATGGAGAACCAAAATTATCTAAGACCTGTAATTCCAAGCCCTGATTTTTTTAAATCTCAGATTTACAGAATATGTAACTATGTGGCAGAAGATTAAGAGCTGGAGGTAGGATCAGCAGTTCACAGGACTCTGAAACACTTCCTCATTCATGACGATTCCTCCTTCATAAAGATTTGTAACCCAGACACTCTGAACAGGGATTCTGAGAACAGAGGTGCCATAGGCGCCAAGTCAGCCGCCTTGACTCCGGCGGCTCCTCCTGGGGACGGCTACTGACCCATGCAATTGTGCCCTCCGTTGACTTGCATGTACTCGGGTGGGCAAATGCAGGTGTAATTTCCCAGGGTGTTGTAGCAGGTTCCAGGGCCACATACGCCAGGATGGGCAAAACATTCATCAATGTCTAGAAGAGGCAAGAACATCCGTGAGTTAGGTTGGTTCTATGAGTTTATACAGTGTAGCTTACTGAACAGGACACAGGTGATTCCCTAATCCCGTGTTTATAAGATTCAGAAATGAAAAAAAAATACCACAAAGGATGTGTTTGCATTTATACACCACAAGAACATACTTCTTCAAAAAAAAAAAAGATAAAAAGCTCTCAATCCTAAAAACTATGAACTATAAAGAAACTGCCTCATGCCTGTATACATTTAGGGAAATCCACATTCTCTAAGAGGAATTTCTTTGAAGTCTGCTTTTTCCTATGCCATTTGAATTAAAGTTTTAACAGCAGCTTGAAACAGAGTGTAGGCTATGTGATCCTCCTTTCAAACTAGAAGTCCCCTCATAGGCTCTCAATTGAGGGTAAATCACATTTCTTTCAGATGCATTTGGCTAATAAGTTGAAAACTAAAGGCTGTAAGACAATGTTTCGTTCTTAATGTTCAGTTTTAGAAGCAGTCCCTCATCCCACACACAAACACTGAAGTTATATTGTTAACTAGAGCTTGAAGCAATAAAGACAAGGGTGGTCCTTGCCTCTAGAGGCAAGACGGTCTCCTAAAATTAAAATTATAACTGCTATGCGATGGGGGGAGGGGGAGCCAGAATCCATACACTATTTCGACGTCTTTATATTTATCCAACATTTAGAAATTACTGACCAATATTGACTTGCCATCGCACTGAAGTTTACCTGTTCCTACTTAAAATTATTGTCAATGTTTATATGTAACTAACTTCATATTCATAATTCCATTTTCAATCTATATTTAACCAACCATCTTACTCAGAGAAAATTTTAAAGTAAATCATTGCAAATGAACTGCAAATTGAATTTGTCACTATACAAAGGGACAACATTGCTATGAAAAGATAAAAGCTATCAACAGTCTCAACAAGCTATCAATTTTCTATAGGATGCAGGGCCCTGAGAGCAGACATTGCGGTAGACAACAGCACCAGTTCCCCTCACCTTCACAGATGCGGGTTTCCTCGCTGAGGTAGTAGCCCTGGGGACACTCACACTGAAAACTCCCAAAGGTGTTGATACAGTTTCCACCCTGGCAGAGCCCCGGTAACTCCTGACATTCATCAATGTCTACAAGAGGAGACAATCCATTAACAACAAACATCATGACCAAAGAGTTGATATCTGCAGCTTTCAAACGTGACATCTTGTACAGACCACAGATATCTGTGCACCTAAAGGAAGGCCTGTAAGTGCTGGGTTTACTCTGACTGTGATTCTCCTGCCTTCCTTGCACAACTACTGTTTTCTGAGGAGAGGAATGGAGGCAAGCTGCCGGGCATTTGCTGGGGACAATGTAACAAGAGGGTCTCTGCATAGCAACTGAACACCAGATGCTGGCAATGGATGGCTACTTCTCGGTAAAATTGTAGCTAAACATGTGTGTGACAGACTGTTTACCTGTAGCTCCACTCAGGAAGCTTGCTGGCACTGCTTCACACTGGCTTTTGTACTGGCTTCCCTCTAACCTAAGCCAATATCCTTATTAAAGCCTACATGACAAATAGCGATGAACTCACCTTCTAAGATAATTGTGATGGGGTTTGGTCTAAAGCCCTCACCTCCAGGACACAGCGTATAATATTCAGCTGGGGGGGGGGGGCGAAAAGGGAAAACAAGAAGTTTGATTCTCAGATCCCAGTGGTAAAAACAATCAGCAAACATTCAGCAACTGCCAAACTCAAATCCTCAGGGGATGTCCATAGTTTTCTTTGTGTCCTTTCAAACGCATTACAATAACGTATATCACATTTTACTCCCAAATATCATGACTTCATCAGTGACATGCAGTGGGAATAACAAAAACTAATTTTTTGTTTTTATTTTATAGAGAACACTGCCTTTTAGATAATTCATATCACAAATGCTTTGCCAAGTAAATAAAAACGTCAGGGGCCTGCGGTACAAAGGTTTGGTTCTGTGCATGTCAGAACACGTTTCCATTTAGAGTGCCCCATGACTGACTTCAGGACACACTCCACCTACCGACCTGAACTAACAACCTCGGAGAAGAACTGGGAATGGCCTTCGTCTCTTATGCCATGGAGAATCGAGATTATGACCATTCAGATTGGATTGTGGTTAAAATGATTTTTTTAGAGTAACACAATGAAGAAAAATAGGAAGAGAGGAACTAAAGTTCCTTTCTATAAAACACTCTTGGCAGATTTCAGCACAACCACTGACAACAGTCCAAAACCCCCCTCCCCGTGCCCCCAGTCCAAGAATACAATAGCAACTTGTTTCTATCCTGGGCTGGGAATGTTCTGTTCCTCTTCTCTCGGCTCCACACTTACTGCTGTTTACAGGGGGGCACGTCTCGCAGGGGTTTCCCCAGGCCTTCCCCAGGGAGCAGCAGCAGGAGGAGCGACTGACGCCCACCCCAATCTCTGTGTTGCAGGACAGACTCCCGTCTCCTCGAGGACCGAACTTCAGGTAACAATTGCCCACGCGGTTGTCTGCGGAACAACAGAGGAACTTAAAGTGGTCCTCGCTATGGAGAGAAACCCTCAAGAAGTCATTTAAAGGATTTTGCACACTGATGTGGAGGGATCATTTTAACTCCTTGCACAATACAATCTCTTGCTTTTAAACGTCTCGAATAAACCATAAGAAATGATGACAGACGGAAGTCACTAGAAATCACAGACCGTTTTCCATATATTCATGGAATAAGCAACGCAGTGGGGCATTCCTTATTTGGGGGTACTCTGGACATTTCGAATAATGTGAATACAATAAAATTGGGTTTAATTAATCTGTATCTTGAGTTTGTGAAGAGGTGGAAACATATGTAGGTAAGTTAACTAAGTTTGTAACGTGCTAACAGTCTCATTCTGCTCAGCTCTATTATCAGCAACGCCCAGATGGGTTGACATCAATCTCCACAACAATGTTTGCAGAATTGTCAAATTAGAGCTCTCTAGGGAAAGGTTCCAGTGACACTGAAGGTGGTCTCATCTTGAACCATGGCTTTCAATAGTATTTTCTTTTTCCTTTGAGTGATCTCAAGTTCAGAATCCTCTCTTACCTTTCTTCTGAGTTCTAAACCTTTCTGTTGATTTCTCTCTTAAGTGTTATTAGTTATTCCCAAGTTGACACCTCCAAGAATTAAACTGGATACTCTTTGTTCACACACAGATCTGTTCTACTTCACCCTGTCTTAGGGGTTTTCAGTCGACGGAAGTCCCCGCCTTTCTCAGCTCTCCAGCCTTGTTGCCACTTCTGATCCCTCACTCTCATTCCCCTTTCACACAAGTAATAAAAAGGCTTGATAACTTTATCTTCAAAATTCACCTGGCAACTGACGTCACCGATGTCTTAATCTGGATTCCAGCTACCAGCATCTTTTTTAACCTAGACTCCAATGGCCTCCTAACTCATCTCTTAGCTTCAACCCTCGGCCCAAGTCCAGTCTGTTTTGGCCTTTGTAGCCTAAGTAATCCCTCAGAAGAACTGCTTTAGGCCAGGCCACCCCTAAGAGGTCTCATCCCAACCAAAGTATTTTGAAAGTCTTTATGATTTCACAGAGTACCTTTCTCTTCCGGCTGCACACAGTGCAACCATCTGACTGCTTCTCATTGTTATGCTTCAGTATTTTCACTTGTTTCTGATGCCAGATCTTGGGTGCATGGAACTGAGTTAACTCATGGTCCCTCCCTTGCTAGCTTTGAATTCATTCAACATTCCTTTTTTCCTCTTTCCCCCTCTTTTATCTTTATTCTCCATCCCTGTCTTTTCCCCCCATTTGACCATTCAAATGCCCTGCTAGTAGCTTCTACATGTTTCGTCATCAAACAGTTCTAATGTGCTAACTTAAAACTTAACATTTTTGTCATGCAAAACACTGAGTTTAAGTGTCTAATCACAGCTGCTTTGTGGGCAAACTGTGTGTGAGTTCTATGGTGTCCAAATGCTTGTATTTCTTGTTTGTCTGTTTTGAGATACGGTTTTACTCTGCAGCACAGGCTAGACTCTAATGTACGAACATCCTGTAGTTTCCCGTACATTAAAAAAAATCTGTACAGCTTGCTAAATTGGTTTCTAGTAAATCTGTGTCACTGCAAGTAGTGTAATGAACATCCTACAGACATCTATGAAAGAGTCACTGTGTTAATATCTTTGGTCCATAAAGCCAGGAGAGAAACTTAGGGTTCGCAGATTCTTCAGTTGGAAAGAGCACTGCCCTTTATTATCTGTATTCGCTGAATCCTTTCTAATGTTTTGAAATAATTTTAATGGAGTTTATAGAAAATAAAATCTATCTATACTGAAAGAATTTATTGCTTATTTTAGTAAGGATTTAGTCATTGCCAACTCAAATATCTACTACCTCTTTTCTTGGTTTTGTACTCAAAGTTGTCCTTCAGATTATAAACTTGAATCATCTAGAGTGTTTCTTAAGTGATCAGACTGCTTTTCTTTAAATGAATTATATCAAGTACACATTATACTTCATTGTCAAGAGAATTTAAATATTCAGCTCTGTCTGTATGATTCTATTTACATCACTTATCTTTCACTTACCAACACAACCCACGCCCGTGGGGTTCAGCTGAAAGTCAGGTGGGCAGTTACACTCATAGCGACCAGGCGTGTTCACACATAGGCCGTTGACACAGTTTATGGGATCTGCACACTCATCAATATCTATGAACATGTAAGATGCCCATGTTAACATCTTTACTTCTATATGTGAAGTGCTTTTCCAAGGAATTGAGTTATTAAAGATTGTTGTGGAAGACTCAGCAGAATGAAAATAGATTTGACACAAACATAGAATAGGTTTTCCAATGGTGAGGATTCTATATAAGTGTGTTCATATATGTACAGTGCACATGTATGTGCATTCATGTATGTGAGTGCATGTACGAGCAGGTATGTGTTTGTGCATCTGTGAGTGTGTTAGTGTGTATTTTTTTGAGGGCATAGAGGGAAACAATAAGATTATACTTTATAACCCTGGCTGGCCTAAAATTCACTATGTACACCAGAAAGGCCTGGAACTCATAGAAAATGGCATTTTCAACAGTGCCGTTTAATATCTTAATATATAAGCAATAATCAAATGCTACATTCTGAGGAAGAAAAATGATCTGCTTAAGAAAAATGAAGAATCCAGGCTGGACGGTGGTGGCACACGTCTTTAATCCCAGCACCCAGGAGGCAGAGGTAGCTGGATCTCTGTGAGTCTGAAGCCAGCCTGGTCTACAAGAGCTAGTTCCAGGACAGCTAAGTCTGTTACATAGAGAAACCCTGTCTCAAAAACAAAAACAAAAACAGAAAAACAACAACAACAACAAAACCCCCCAAAAAACAGAAAAAAAAATGGAAGAATCCAATGAGAAACTCCACAGGTTGAGAATCACTATTTAGCCTGTTCACTGAGATGTGTAGACTTTAGGTCTGGTTAACTTTGGTGTGTGGTGTTTTTTATTCGAAAGGTTTGTTAATAATAAATTCTACTAAAAATTAAGAAAAAATGAAATATATGTACAAATTCACATATGTTCACACACATATATGAATGCTTACTAGTTTTGTATTAAATAATGAAATTGCTTAAACACTAATAAATTCCATAGTAGAAAGCAAATGTATCAGAATGTATTTTTCTTTTTCAAAAACATTCACAGCCTAAGTGTATGTAACTTCAGAAAAATTTGAGGAGTGTATGTATTTAGCAGAGAATACTGTGCCAAGCCATGAGAACACAGCTGGCCCTGGCTCACGGTACCTGTGCAGTTTCCTCCTGTCCTGTCCAGTTCGTAGCCATCATCGCAGATACAGTGAAACATCCCAGGCAAATTGTTACATGTTCCAAAGACACAAATGTTCTGGAAGGAGCATTCATCAATATCTGAGGACACACACAAAAATAAGGTCACCTCTTGTTTACAAAGACATTTAACATTTTTAATATGGAACAATGAATTTTTCTAAATTCTAGGATATTTACAAGCAGTAACATTTTTTCTTTGTCTTTAGCTGAATAGATAGTTCAAATGGTGAATTAGGCACACTTATCTATAGAATAAAAGGCTTATCTATAGGATAAGATATAAAACAAGTCCTATTTTGGTTCTGGTGTGGGAGAATGGTCTGTATTCTGTCAATTATATTTTAAATAAACGCTGATTGGCCAGTAGCCAGGCAGGAAGTATAGGTGGGACAACCAGACAGGAAGTAGAGGCAGGTCAGTGAGAACAGGAGAATTCTGGGAAGGAGGAAGCCCATTCCTCTGCAGTCGTGACCAGCCACAGAAGAAGCAAGGTGTGACTGCCTCACTGAAAAAGGTACTGAGCCACATTGCTAAAACAGATAAGAATAATGGGCTATATAAGTTATAAGAGTTAATAAGAAGCCTGAGCTAATGGGCCAATCAGTTTACAACTAATGTAGATCTCTGTGTGATTTCTTTGGGACTTAACGATCACAGGAACTGGGCAGGACAGAAACCCCGACAACATGGTTCAGTGGGTGTCTTATGCTTTTTCCCCTTTCTACAGTGTTAGGAATCTAATGTAGAGACTCATACGTGCTAGGCAAGTGCTTTACCACTGAGCTACACCCAGACCCGACTGTTTTGGAATATAATATACTCTAATAGGAAGTGCCAGCTTAGGCAGTATAAATAGAATATGAAAATTAAATAAAAATCTGTCAAATTAGTGAAATTTTAAAAAGCAAAAGTAAATGAAAGACTCTTCCTAATTCATACAGACAGTACATAGTTTGTAATTGGCATATTGAAATAGAAAACAACATAACACCAAATACTAAATTTTTGGTAAAAAGTCTGTAACACTTAATGTTATTTTATAATCTGACCTATTTATAAATCATTATAAACATGTAGAGAATACTGTTCTTTATACCATGAAATAACATGATTCACTACCCATAAATTTCTTTGTATTTTGTTAAAATATATCTACTAACAGAGCAGGGGAGGCTCAGTAGGTAAGGACACGTACTGCTCTTCCAGAGGCCCTGAGATTGATTCCTAGCAGCCACATTCACTGACGCACAACCATCTGTAAATTCAGCTTCAGGAATTTGATACCCTCTTCTGGGGTCCAAGGGCATGCACGCTCACATGTACACGTACCACCCTACTCCACAACACACAGACCCACTCATGTAATCAAAGATAAAGTCTTAAAATCTTTTTTGAGGAAACAATTCTTTAAAAATGATTTTTAAATATAACAGTTATTTAGTGTATGTGTGTGTGTGCATATGTACGTGTGTATGCACACATTGTGGCTTGCACATGGAGGCGAGAAGGTGATTTGTGGAAAGCAGTCCTTTTCTTCCACCTTGTGGGCTCCAGGGATGGGTCTTGTGTCACCAGGCTTGGTGGCAAGCAAGTAAAGTGCTTGCATTTTGCAAGGTGAGTAATTTCTCAGGCTTCATAGATAAGTCATTCAAACCACTATCTTGAAACAGTTGTATCTTAAATTAAAAGGGTCTCCTGGCTATTTAAAATAGGTATACTAATTTGTTCTAACTATCTTAGATTTAAGGAACTGTTCAAATTGTGTTAAATATTCAGCCAATATTCAAATGTATCTTGCCCTGTGTCGAGGGCTGTCCTCTAAGGAGCGAGAGCTAAGATTTCTTCATGTAGGCTGCAATTAAACTGACAGTGGTCTGCGAGTGGAGAGAGAATGGCACCGTCTTTCTGAGCACACGTTTCCCTATGGAATGAACTTTACCGAAAGCATCCTGTTTATACTAACGTGGCAGCACATATAAGATGGGGTATGGGAAAACGCTGCCTTTATATGGTCTATACAATTCAAATGAGACAGAATGCACTGCTGATGCCATCTTCCTCTAGGACCTCCATCTACCACCATGCACAGATGCAATCAATGCTAATGAATAATTACTCGGACATCACCATCTCGCGGGCATCATTTCTCTCTTAATATCTGCTTTCTGGTGGTGGGGCAGGGTGAGGTTTGCCTTTGAGCCTCCCAGTTCAGTTTGCTTGTGTTTGGTTGATACTGATGTGTTTGTGTGTCTGTGTTGGTGCTCACCTTTTTTTTTTCACACTATGGTAGGGGAAAGGCCTGAAATTTGTTTCATTTCATCATCTTTGCCCCATAGTTAGCTAGAGGGGGAAGAGGGGAAGGAAGAGGAGGAGCCAGATTTGGAGTTGGGGGAAGACACCTTTTGAAAAGAATTTTTCTATGAACGGCAACTTTTGTTGAAGCTCTACAGTCTCACAATGAAGCTAAATTCTTTTCATTCTTCAATCATATTATATTTCCTATAGCAGGTTGATGACCCAAACTCATGTACTGTGAATTGAATCCCTTACTTAAGAGAAAATCCATTTTTTCCCTCAGACAGATAGCATTCTAGACACAGAGCCCCATTTTTAGGAGAGAAATCATGTATTTCTTTTTCCTCTACTCTTGATGGACGTAAGAGGCTTCTAGTCTCAGCCATACACACTGCAGCCTCAAACAGGAAAGGAAATGCCTGAAGGAAGCTGCTTTGCCTTTACTGAGCACAGTAAACACAGATGGCTGAGGTAGGCAATAGATCACCCTTTAAAAACAGAAGAGGTGTGCCACATGTCATTCATTCAGTGACACCAAAGAAAGAAAGAAATGGCTCAACAAAAAGAAAGAAAGGAAGAAGGAAAGAATAAGCCAAACTTCCAACTCTTGGCTCTTAGCCAGAAATATCTCATAAGAGATGAAAGCCAGCCTTCCTCATTATTCATTCCACAAAATAATCCACGCTTAAACGAGTAGCTTTTATATGTGCCGTATGCGCTGTGTATTCTGCTTCCAGGTGGAGCCTGTTCCAGCCCTTTTCGTGGTTTCATTTGCTGTAGCTGATCCAACTTGAAAATGAATTGGAAGCCTGGCAACCCACCTTGGCAGGATCTGCTGTCTGAGGCTGGGGTGAAGCCCATCTCACACTCGCAGCGGTAAGCTCCGGGGACGTTCAGGCACTGGCCGTTCTCACAAAGGTTTGTGTTCTCTGCACACTCGTCGACGTCTGCAGAATAAGAAGACGTCTCTGTCATGCTCCAAATTTCACAACACGTTTCTCTCCTTGCTCAAAAATGATATCGGTTTCAGCAGCTGGGGTTGGTGTTCGTTAATATGAAGCACCAATTAACCCATTTGCTAGAGTGGGTCCGAGGCTGGAGATAGAAGCTCCCTAACTTACACACCTAACACTCGGCTATAATAGAGACGAATGGAGTTTCTCTCAGTTCTTCTTAATACCCACTGATGTATCGGTATTAAAAGCAGTATTAGTAGAAATGACCAAGAACTCTGGGATTCTGCTCATTCATGGGAAAGCACAACAATGGACTTCCCTGTTTCCCTAGCAGAAATGTCTTAAAGGAAATGAGAGATGCCATGGAAACAAAGCTTCCTTCCTATTACTAAAGTCTCACCAAAATATACAGACAGATACTTTTCAAAGGCCTCCAAGATGATTTACTTAATTCCAGGAAGCAGAAAAGGGGAGGAGGGCAGACGTCAGCGTGTCCTGAGCCAGGTGGCATGGCCATCACCAGGCATGCAGTTTTCATTGAGTTCATTAGAAAAAAAAATCCAGGTTGAGAGTGGCCAAAAGAGCTACAAGGGTCCCACTGGGCCCCATTCTGAGTGTAGATGTGTTTGCCACCAACACCATTCTTTCTTTGACGCTATGTCCCATACAAAGTCCAGGAAATATATAACAGCCAAGGCTCTACAGAGAGGGAAGATGAGTCTGCACTTTGACGAATTACAGACCTAGTCTTATAATTATGAGTTTGAATGAACATCAGCTGGAAGACACCTCGCTTGTAAAGCAAAAAGTCATTTTCTTGCCCAAAAGGATGATCTAGTCTTACACATGGATGTAATGAGACAACATTTCAACCTTGAGACCTGGGGAGCGGCGGGGGGGAGGGAAACAGCAACCAGTGTGTACTGAAGCTTACGTGGTGGTTTCCCAAGTCCTCTGTGTCTTCTGTTAGCCCATTGAATCCTCTCAAAACTGGAGAAAGGCTAGTAAACCTCTGAGGAGGATAATAAGCAGCTTCGATGAGATGATCTCTCTTAGAAAGGGACATTACACATCCCATCCTCAAGAACTGAGAAGTTCCCCCAGATCATCCACTTGGGGATAAAAAATGCCGCTGTGGTCGCTATGTCTATTTTAAAATGAGAAGAGCTCCCCCTTCTTTGAAGTTCCTGTAGAATTCTGTGCTGAAACCCTCTGGCCCTGGGCATTTTTTGGGGTGGGGGGAGGGCGAGGGAACTGGGATTGATATGTAAAATGAGAGAGAATTGTTTTACAAAAAAAATAATAAAAATGAGAAGCGCTGAGGTCAAGCTGACTGCTCATGTGGTTTACACAGAGTGAGCCGCATAAACATTGTGAGCCCAGGTGCCTTCCCCAACACCTGTCTTTTTCTGATGGGTACTTTATCAAGTAGTAAGAGATAATGATCGTCATTAACAGTACAGGAAAAGAGAGACGTCATTACTTTAAAATGTCCACATTCTCTGGAAGCTTTTTCAGGCTTCTGTGTTTAAAGGATGAAAAAGGCATGTGCTCATTCACAGGTCGAGTAGAAGCACAGACAGTCCTTTCTGTGCTCTTCACGGTTTTCTTAAAACAAGGAAAGCATATTGGGTGTCCTGAGATGGCACTCCTCAGGCCTGTCACTCACCTGAGCAAGTAAAGCCGTCTCCGGTGAAACCCTCTGAGCAGGCGCATCGGTATGAGCCCGGGGTGTTGACACACTGAGCGTTTATGCTGCACTGGTGGGTTCCATTCGAGCATTCGTCCAGATCTGCGTGACGCGTGAGCACGACAAAGAAGATCAGTGATGAAGACGGGACATCCTAATGCAGGGCGAGGTTGGGACTTGCAAAAGCATGAGCCAGCCCAAACAGATTTTATTTTAGTTTGTTTATCTGGAAGGACATTACTCTATAGCCCTCAGATTTTAGGTTCATAATCCAAA
Organism: Ondatra zibethicus; assembly: GCA_004026605.1. Taxonomy (NCBI): domain Eukaryota; kingdom Metazoa; phylum Chordata; class Mammalia; order Rodentia; family Cricetidae; genus Ondatra; species Ondatra zibethicus. The sequence goes on from PVIU01008577.1 coordinate 26,113, forward strand.
ATGTTCATGTCATAACTGTGGCCCCAGCTACCAATTCAAGAATTGTGTGACGTATTCAAAAAACACTTAAAGGAAGCTGGAGTCAGATTTCACGCTGACCTCCACCTACGGTGGCTTTTACTACGGATTCTCTTATCACTATAAGACAATCTGTTTGGGAGATAGCATCAACAAGAGAGATTCAGCGTAGAGTTCTAAATTAATTTTATAAGAAGGGAAGAGATACATGGTTCTTTCTTTCATGGAACTAACAGCCTATTGGAAGGGATGCATGTCAAACACAGGAGATAAAGAATGATGTATTTTTCTAGAGACCATGAAGCAGGTTCCAGATACAACCTAATCTGAAATTCAGGGAACAAGAAAGAACCCATTGAAGAGGTAACAATTAATCAACCTCAGACTCCCTCTTCCAGGGATGAAGGAGCCTAACTTGACTGAGTAGAAGGAGAGAAGCGTGTTTCTCATAGAGACAGGGAAAGTACAGAACGTGGCATTTGTGGCAGGCACAGCACAACACAGGGTCAGGGCAGTGGAAGGCGGAGCTAGAAAATGATGGAGGGACTGGTAAACCTCGGAGAGGATGCCGGGGTTTCTCCTAAATTTGAAGAGGTGAATGACAGTGTGAAGAGAGGCTTAAGATTCCGCTCCTGCTGTCTGAAGAATAAGTGGCAGGAGGATTGGCGAGCGGATATGGGGGAAAGAGGGGGAGGAAGAGGGAAAGGGGGTGGGGCGGAAGGGGGCAGAGAAGAGGGAGAGGAGGGGGGAGATGAAGAGGGGAAGAAACAGGAGGAGGGGAGAGCAGGAAGAGAGGGGACTGAGGTGGTAGGGGAGAGAGGGAGGGTAGGGAAATGACTCAGGAGAAGGATGAAGATGGAGCCCTGCTGACTGAATCCTCTAAAGCCTCATCTTGGGGCAGGCAGTCTTGGGATAGTTGGCCAGACTCACAGATGGACATGAAGCACATAAAATGGAAATTAAGAGAAAAATAGTAGGCACATGGGACAAGAAAAATGGCAATGAGGACAGGCCTGCCTGTACAGTCTTGAGATTAATGCTAGTGGGCGTGGCTGGCCTGGAAATCGGTTTGCGGTCGGCCTGAGGAGGATGATATAGGGTCCTACGCGGCAAATCATTTGCCAGCTACGGTAATACACATTCTGCAACTGGCTTTAAATATCTGACAAGTATGAAACATCTGGCTGGAGAGCCAAGCTTTACTCAAATTAATTTTCATTATTGGTACGAGATATTAAAGGTTTTTTTTTAATTTAATACTTACTATGGGACTATAAGCTTTTCCTGAGAAGTCACCATGGGGACCTCAGATGGCTTTTTTCCACCTCCTTCTTCTATTTTAAATTGACCTGGGTAATTCTTAAGAGCTGGAAATATTCTTTATTGTCACAGCATGGACATATTAAACAGCTTCATGAATGACACCCAGAGTATAATCCAGTCCCCTGCCTCAGGGCTATTCAGTATTATTAGGCTTCAGCTCAAGAGTTATAAAACCCAGGAAAAAAGATTTTCCCTTTTTCAAGTTAGACTTCTTGGAATTCAGAAAAAATACTTAGTTTTGCCTACAAGGACAATTTTAATACTAAGAACTGTCCACTTCCTCCCATCTTAAGGCCATGTGAAAAACCCCTTTGTTTCCACCCTCTACTTCACCGGCTCTCAAACCGCACTGATTACTCTGTGGAAAGACTGGGAAAACACATTAGCTGTTTTTCATGTTACAGCTGTTTAGATTACTGGCCGCACATCAAATAATTTTTTTTAACTGAGCAACATGCATGAAAAGGCAGATGCCAAAGCATCCTGTTGTAATTTGACCATTTATATTAAAGCTAAGGAAACACTCAGACAGGAATTATCCCTGCAACCAAAGATAGCTTTGATTTATGAGAGAATAAATAAAAAGCGAAGAGGATGTTCCCGTTGGAGTGTTGGTTAGCATGCGTGCAAGGAAGAGCCACGCAGAATGCTGGCCCTTCGAGAGGGGTTTTCCTCTTTGCAAACTCACCAATACATTTGATGCCATTGCCCACCCAGCCTTCTCTGCAGCTGCACTTGAAGCTTCCGGGGACATTCAGACATGAGGCATGCATGTCGCAGTTGTGGGCACCAATTTCACACTCATCCACATCTGAGAAACCAGAGTTAAAAAGGAAAAGATGAAGCATGAGCTAATTAAGTCTACTTCCAAGCGTGTTTCTGAAAGACAACAATTTGGGATAAACGTGGGGCTTGTTCGGAGAAAACACTGACACTGCCTTTGTCTCTAAGTCATTTTTCACTCCGGTAAGATATAAGACTTCATGATCATGACCAAACAAGTCCTTCTCTCCAAGAACTTGCTGGCCACTTCCTGTTGGAGGGAGAAAGTGCAGCTGTTGTCCCCTAGGGATATGAGTGGCAGCCCCCACATGTTGCAAAGGCCCATTCAAAACTCCGTGGGAAGGATATAAAGACACATTTCAGGAGAGATTTTTGAAAAAGACTTTACTGTTCCTTCCTATTAATATTTATCACATATTTTTTCATGAAGAAAAAGATGAGCCTGATAAAAAAAAGTCCACCCTTCATTTTAAAAGTCAATGCCCCAATATAGATCAGGGGTAGAATGTTTGCTTGGCACCTAGGATTAACTTCCAGCATCACATACACACACACACACACACACACACACACACACACACACACACACACACACACACACACACAATCAAAGCTACACATATACTCAGAACTTTTGTAAATGGTCACTTATGTGTGCTTTTGCTTTTTCTTTCTTATCTGAGAATATGTAAAAATGCTCTCGTTAGATGTGGCCTGAAAGCTGACCAATGCTCACCACTGCACAGAAACACATGTATGTGATTTATTCAGTCATGGGCAGCCTAAAGACATTTTGGTCAATGGCAAACCATGTACATGACCATGGTCCCATAAGCTTATAATGCCTAGTCGTGTGGCTGTGCTGGAACAAGTATGTTTCTGATGCTAACATGCGGATGAATTCATCTAAGGACTCATTTGCGACGTGTTCCCTTTGTAAAGCAATACACAGCTGTGTGAATGTGTTTATACAGAACATGTACACTTGTGTACAACTCTGTTAATTTGGCTCCCTAAAACTTTCTAGAATAGGATTTGTATTTGGTCGAGCCACTCACTGACTACTGGCCGCCACTGCTGGACTGATACTGCGCATACACTCCTGGCTTCCACCCCCTTTGCTATTAGTAAAGTCTTGCCCTCATTCCTCATCATCTGCCTTCTTCTGGAGGGGAAACTAAAGCTCTCCCTGCAGCCTGAGCTTTTCCCTGCAGCCTGAGCGTCTCACTGCAGCCTGAGCTTCTCACTGCAGCCTGAGCTTCTCCCTGCAGCCTTGCACAAAATGCTCTACAGGGACCTAAACGTGAGCATTCGGGAGACAATTAGCCAGACCATTATTAAGATATTTCCTAGTTATATCTGTATGACATGGGGTAAAACTAAATAGTAAAAACTGGAGTCAGGAGGTGAAGGAGTGAAGAGAGGAAAAAAGGAGAGAGGTAATGGTGGGAGATGAGAGACAGTATAAAAGAAGAAACCATGGGGGTAAGGCTGTAAAAGTCTAAATAGAACCTAAGAATGTATTATCAGTTTAACATTGCAAACCAAATGAAAACTTGGATCCTTTAAGACAGTGGTTGTCAACCTGTGTGTCGCGACCCCTTTGTAGGGCTGAATGGCCCTTTCACAGGGATTTCCTAAGACCACTGGAAAACACAGCTATTTGCATTACGATTCATAATAGTAGCAAAATTAAAGTTATGAAGTAGCAATGGGTGGTGATATTTTGCTCTATCAAATAAAGCTTGTCTGGAGATCAGAGCGTGGAGCTAGCTAACAAGAGGGCAGACAGTGGTGGCACAGACCTTTAATCCCAGTGCCTGGGAGGAGGAAACAGGAATCAATATGACTGGGCAGAGAGGAGAAGGAGCTTGGCCCCTTTTCACTGGGAAGTTGCTGAGGTAAGAGGTGGCTGTGGCTTGCTCCTTTGTCTTGCTTATTTTTCTTCATTTACCCTGATATCTAATTCTGGGTTTTTATTATTAAGACCAATTAGAATTCATGCTACAGCAATAAAAATAATTTTATGGTTGGGGGTCACCCCAACATGATGAACTGTTTTTCCTTCTATACATGGGCCCTCCATCTGGGCAGTAATCAAGCTGATCAACTGAACGATGCTGTAGGACCCATCAGAAGCAGGCAGACTTGGCCCACTCTTTCCTACTGGGTGACCTCACATGACAGTCATATCCTGGTGGACTGGCCTGAGGATGCTGAAGGATGGAGTGATGGTTGCTTGTGAAACCTGTGAGGCTGAAGTCTAGCAGACATGGGGTTGAGTCCTACCTGTGCATCCCGTGGTCCCCTTCTTCACCGAATAGCCCAGTTGACAATGGCAGATGAAGGAGCCCTTCGTGTTCTCACACTCCCCAAACATGCAGATGTTGGGATTCAAGTCACACTCATTCACATCTGGAAAACACATGTTCTGGTTACTGCTATCACAGTAATTTAAAAGTCACCTTTTAGACTGAATACCATGGTCCTTGAAATAAACAGATAAAATTCAAAATGCGGTCCCCTTGAAAGACTTGTATTACAGGTAAGTACTATGTGCCTTTAAGGATGTCTGAAATAATTCTTTTCCAGATTTTACAGCTCTGGCAAAATGGCTCACGTTTTCAAAGTAACAGTGAAATAAGTCTTCTTTCCATATGGATGTGTATTCATGCATGAATCAAACTCTCATTTTGCTGAAGAGGGACATGTTATCTTCTGGATATGTTGTGGCTATCAGATACATGACCTCACAGCAGCTGTGGATACTTGTACAAGGTCAACCCAACTAAGACTGGAACATAGATGGGGTTGGTTTCCAGGTCCCGGCCCCAACTCAGGAGCTATGGTCAGTAGATAGTTGCTGAAGGACAGAGAACCATTCTCTTTGGAGGATGTGGCCCCTGGTAGTGGATGGTTCTATACCCATGCTCATAAGGACAACACTAACCAGACTCAGTGGGTTATAAAAAAACAAACATGCAGTTGGGAGGGAGACACGTTTGAGGAGATGTGGGAAGAGAAGGAGATGGGGTAGTTATTACATTTCACTTTGTATGATGGTCTCAATAATAGAGAACAACGAAGAATTGCCAGTGACTTCTGATACTCACCGATGCATGTTTTCATGTCCATTGAAGCCATGAAGCCATCGTAACAGAGGCAGCGGTACTCCCCAGGAATGTTGGTACACTGGCCACCGTCACAGACGTCAGGATTGTTTTCACACTCATCGATATCTGATGACACAAAGTTAACGCCCAGTGAAAGCAAGAACGACTTTCCTTGGTCCCAAAGACATTTCTTCCACTCGCTCGCTGCGACCAAGTCTGGAGCCACATTTGACAGAGCAACCGTAACATGCACATTTTGTGCATCTTTTCTGTACCTGCACACGATCTCCCATCTGGCATCAGTGCATACCCCTCACTGCAGCTGCACTCATAGCTTCCTTCCGAATTGGTGCACTGGGTGTCGCAGCCGCCGTTCATGATCATACATTCATCGATATCTGTGCAGATACCACACGCACATTAGATGCCAAGTAGACGCTCGTACAAGGGAATGGTTGCTGCCTCTTCTTTTCAAACAGATGATGCTTGAGTAGCTTTGAATTTGTCTTTATACTATTGGTACTGATTAAGATTATACCATTAATCTCCCAGAATCCCTTTCACTTCCTTTTATATAGCATTCTATTTAGTCCACTGTCAGAGGAAGAAAGAACCCAAACATACAAGTATGGAGTTTGGAGTACTTTTTATGATAAGACCAGTGGGGTTTCTGCAAAATCAACAAACCATCTGACCCCTGCTTGCATTCATTCCTAGTACAAAGGACTCTCATAGGCTTTAGGACATATTTGGCGCCAAAGCTCTATGGTCTGAGAGATGGGAAATTCAGACCTGTGTGGCCCGCCCTTACCTATACAGCCCTGGCGGTCTGGCGTGGCCTGGTATCCAGGATTGCAAGAGCACTGGTAGGCTCCGATCATGTTCACACATTTGCCATTTCTACAGAGATTGTCGCTCAAGGAGCACTCGTTGATATCTATAAAAGACAAGTAGAATTATGCTTTATGCCACAGCAAAATTAGAAGCGCCTTGAAGAGCAGGCTTTACCAAAGAGGTGCCACCTGACTAGGGACCAGGACAAACTGGGAGGTTTGGTGAAAATGCTGGTCCCTGTTCACTTATTTCTGACCCCAGAACTTCCTGTTGTGTTGGAAGCATTCCCTTCTCTGTCTATAGTTTCCAAAATGGAACTGCATGTTCTACTAGATCTTGAAATGTATATAACATAATTGAGCAATTTTTAATGTTATTTAATTTTATTTACAATTACACAGCCACATGCAGCTAGCCATTGCCATCACAGAGTGCATGGACAGAGTGTGTATTATAAGTGAATCTTATTATTATTTATTTTACTTCATGGGTTTACACTGGTGTATGCACGTGGTCTTGAAAAGCTGTTCAGGTGTTGCCAACAGAACTTGAACTATCCTGAAGGAAGGTGCTGGTTCCAGAGGACAGCGTTTGGACAGTCAAGGCCCTCACATGTTTGTTTTTGTCAAGCTGTTTAGGGGCCAGGGTATGTAGACCTTCAGCCCACAACTGTTAGTTTGAAACAATCTGGCCCTTACGAGATGGACAAATGCCTTAAGAAAAACTCAGGCAAAAATATGTGGAAGACATCATTAAATTCCTAGAGAATACCCAGGCACAGCAGAGTGATCCATTTCCATATTCAGAACACTCATTAGAAGGAATATAAGCTAGACACAGTGACCACTGGATATAATGAGAAATTATTTCAGACTCACACAATTACGTAGATTATGCTACATAAATTTATGATTGAATACATATATTATAAAACATTTATTTTATAATATAAACTACAATGTAATATAATATAATATAGCTGCCCCTTTGGAGGGGCAGTTTTCTCAGCTGTAGGGTTGATAAACTCTAAGCTATGACAAACTAGGTGCAGGAACAGGTTCCTGAATCACTATCCTGCACCATGTCCAGCCATGAAGTCTTCAATCCCCAGTGTAATGTCATCTCTTGCACTATTATCAAAATAAAAATATTTAAAAGCTTAAATTCATCTGACTGAAAAATGTCTACTTAATCTATTATTTAAGGTTCATTTTATGTACTGGCACAGAAATCTATCTGGCTTATAAATAAATGGATGTGCATTGGTGAGCTGTGCTCAAACAGTTAAGTCTATGCTGGACAGCATGTGTACTAGAACACAGCAACCCTCTGGCTTTACAAGGCAGCAGCGGGAGTGGGTAAATGCCCCAACACTCTGCTGTCACCTTTTCCATCCTTCTGAACTTGGTGCTAGTACAAGACCTTGAGGCATGAGCTCTCATGATCTGATGTGGGTGTGTAGACCCCGGGTGAGGTGTGGACTCTGACTGACTAGGGGAATGGGTGTGTGGACAGAACAAAGAATGTGTGTGTGTGCAGAACAATGACCAGGAGGTGTCCTGGACACTTTACTCACCATCCTGCCTGGACAATGGAACCCATGGCTTTGCATAGAGGTCTTTACTTGGAAAGCAGCCTAATGCTCAACAGTCTAGAAACTAGATATGGAGAATTTGGATTTCCAGGTTGTGATGAGCCACAGAATCACACGTGCATTAGAACTGACTCACGGTCTTTCGCCATTTGTGCTTACTGGATTTCTATACGAAGGGGAAAACTCACCCACACAGTCCTCACGGGATGGTGACAGCTCGTGTCCCAGTGGGCAGTCACACTGAAAGCTGCCCTCAGTGTTCACACAGGTGCCACCCCTACAAAGGAGAGGGTTACGTTCACATTCGTCAATGTCTGAAAGGTAAAAAACGTGAGATCCATTGAAGAACTGGGAGGAAAACACATTTACATACACAGTACAGGAGAAGTGGGATTGGGAGGCAGGCGTGCGGCTCAAACGCGACGGCACATCCAATCAGAAGTGGGACGAGTTTTCCTTTTTGTTTCAATATGAAAATTATGAACCTTCTATTCTCAGTACAGTAAACCGTTGAAACATTTTCATGTACAAAATAATCTGGCTCATAAGAGGTTACATATACAAAATTTACTTTATGTCACAATAAACTAAGGGTTTGTATGTCGTTGTCAGTCACTTAGCATTTACAGCTCAAATCCAACTGAAAAAAAAAAAATCCTAAGACTCCTAAACAATTACAGTTAGGAGTGTCTAATCTGTGGTCCATGGCTGCTTGCAGCCCAAGTCAGTCATGAGTGCAGATCAGCACACCATAGACAACAATGCCCTTTGTAATGTGAAATGGTTGTACCCCCGAGTGGCACCATTTTATATGGTAAGTTCCACAAGCCACTCATATGACACAGTGGCCTAAACATTCTTCAGTATCACAGCTACAAGGCACAGCTCCCATGGGACTGGCAAGGCAGGACACAAGTTGGAGGTCACCACAATGCTACACATTTAAAATAAATCCACCCTGGGTAGTCTGTGCATTGCTTCCAGTCTGGGGAAGGTTATTTTGTCTGTCCTTGACAGCTCTCGGCCTCAGCACACCTCTGGTCAAGGGTGCTGCCACGGCTCTGAAGCCAGCCAAGGCACAGCAGCCCAGCCTGCATGAGGCTGGTGTCCTAGCCAGCCAGGAGGGTCTGGCTGAGCTTACCCATGCAATTCTTCATCATCATGAAGCCACTCTCGTATCCCTCAAAACACTCGCATTCAAAGCTGCCTGGCGTGTTGACGCAGACGCCACTGCCACAGAGGTCAGGAGAGATCCTGCACTCGTCGATGTCTGCTCCCCGTGTTCAAGAGAAAGAAAAACACAGAACGAGATAAGAGAGTGCTGGAGGCACGTGGCCTTCCATGTCAGGGGGCTGCGGTTCTGAGACTTGGGAAACCAGGACTGAGAGGAGGAAGAAATGCTCTGAGGAGATCGGGCGGAGGCGGACGTTGTCTCCTTCATAAGGCACATTCCTTTCTCCAACTGCCAAAACTGTCATGGCCAACCGGCAGATAGGGTGTGTGTGTCTTTGAATTCTGAAATGTGGCCTTCTCTTTGTGGCTGAGATGTCGTCATAGAGAACGGGCCAAGCAACTCCTCTGCATGGCCCAAATGGAGAGGCAGTGTACTGCTCACTTGGGAGGAAGGCCCAGCGAGGCGTGAGACTGTTCATTCTACTCCCCTGGCCAAAGGAGCATGGGGACCTGGAACCCTGATGCTAAGAGGGCTGGCTGGCAGGACACAGACAGGCAGCCTCCAAGGCAGACACAGCACACCCCTCAAGCCTGAGTATGCAGACACAGCGGGGCCTTGGAGCGAACCCACTATGGATCCGTCTCCATTTGGCGGAGAAGTACTTACTTACCAACTTTAAAAAAAATAAAGAGAAATCACGTGATTGTGTTGTGCTACGTTTTCTATATTCCAGTCATAGTATCTGCACTCTGAAAAAGTTTATGAGAAACCCTCACACCTGTACCATATTTTTCAGTACTGATGTTGGATCCACACAAAATATGTTTAAGAAAACACGAGCCATTAAAAAAAAGTCACAATGAAAGAAATGTTTCTGCCACTATCTTATTGTATGTTAAAATATTTATTGATGTATCAAGGCAGGCCTTCTATGTCTCTGACTGCTCTGGAATACCAAGTCATTCACAGAGATCCACCAGCCTCTGCCTGTTGAATGCTGGGATTGAAGGCACATACCAGCACACCAGGATCACTGTGTCTTTTGATGAATGGAAGTTTGAAGTCTTTCAGTATAATCAGTGGACAACTTCTGCATTTCCGGCCAAGCATTTGTAATAAACTGCATGTCATCAAATGGAAATATTCCTAACTTCATCTCTCAATGTAAATAGGTTAAGAATGTCATTTGCAGGTGAGGAAAATAAGTCAAAACACATCTATCACAAACTAAAACAATCACTAGAATATTCTTCAAGTTGACATAACAGGCACAGACTCTTAATAGCTATATTCTTTAGTCCTTATATATTTTGAAGATCATATTTTCACATCAAAACAACATTTTGTGCGATTTTGTAGCCCTCAAAATTATTTGGAGAACTGGATTTTAAGTTCCATAAAAGAAAGTAATAATAATAATGAGAGAGAGTGGGGGTGCATATTCTCACTGAGAAGGGCTTTTGAAGGTTCTATACTCACTGCAAAGGCAAGAAAGCTAGGCTTTATTAATGGAGAAAAGTTATCTTACCTGTACAGTTTCTCTCCTCCATGTCCAGGGCGAAGCCATTATTGCAACGACACTTGAAGCTTCCGATGGTATTTCTGCACTTCCCGTAGGTGCACATCCCAGGAAAGGCTTTGCATTCGTTGATATCTGAAAGCAGAGTGAGGCCCAACTGTGAAGCTGGTTGACAGGAAAGAGTCCTTTTATTGCCTTAACTTAAAAATCTATCATCGTGGGCAATAATTGTGCAGCCTTGGACAGGGACGGCTCCTGAGGTCTGCAGTGATCACAGAGATGGCACAGGAAATGTGTCCATCGTGGACAAGGTTCTCCACCCTCAACTGAGTCTCGCTCCTATATACCTGGCTGTTGCTTATGAAGAACAGTGGGGACAGAGATCTCTCTGCTGCTGAGGAGTTGGGCAGGTCTCCTTCCCCTCAAACCATGTCAAAGGAAAGGAGAGGGCCAGTAGAAGGAGAGAAAAAAAATGATTAGCGTTCAGCTTCCCAGATTTCTATCAATACTGTCTTTTACATGTAATTTATAGTTTCAGACGTTAGGTTGGCCTCAAAAACCAAAACCCATCTAATTTACATGGGAAGTAGAAAAAGACAAGATTTCCTGAGCAAATTGGGAGGGTGGGGATCATGGGAAAGGATAGAATGGGAGGGGGGGACAAAGAGAGGGGAGTGAAGAAAAATACATAGCTCAATAAAAACAATAAACACACACACACACAAAAGAAAAGAAAACCCATTCTCAGAGAGCGTAGAGAGAGCCCTGGTAGTGTGGCAGGCCAGGGACCAGCTTGCAGTTACCTTTGTAAAATGGACGCCCAGTGAGGATGTCCCCTCTGTTAGCAAAGCCTGGGCCCCGGGGGCACAATGTCTCATATTCCTTGGTGCCAGGCTTGGGGCATTCTTCACACTCCGTGCCCCAAGCTGCCCCGACTGCACAGCAGCAGGCGTCCATGCGGAACTTCCCAGGAACGGGGTGGATGCATTCATCCTCATCCCACTTGAGGAAGCACTGCTCCAGGCGGATATCTGCATGGAGAAGGCAAGCACTGACTGAGCCTAAGTCGGAACACTCCCTCAAGTCCTCGACTGCATCTGCTCAGCGACTGACACACTGCACGCCTCAGGCTACCGGTGCTCAGTTAAAACTCCCACATCTCTTAAAGATCCTTTCTTCCTCAGTGGCAGTGCTGGGTGAAGCTAGCTCAAGAAAGCGGTGGGCCTGGAGGCAGACTTACAATGAGAAATCCATCACCGCCTTGAATGGATTCCATGGTAACAGTCATTTAGGGAGAGTCAAAGTGGGCTCTTAGCAGATTATTTAACTCTCACAAGGAACCCCGAAAAACTCTCCTGACGACACGGCACTTCCATGTCCTAGCCAATGATCCTGGTCTTGCAGTTTCCTCATCGGAAAAAGTATTTTAATGATGGACTCTTCCTTTTCATCAGCTTAAAATCATTTTACAGCAGTCCTGATAGGGTCTAGTCAGCCCTGTGAGGGTCCAGTCAGTCCTGCTGAGGTTCATTCAGCCCTGTGAGGGTCCAGTTACTCCTGCTGAGGTTCATTCAGCCCTGTGAGGGTCCAGTCAGTCCTGCTGAGGCTCATTCAGCCTTGTGAGGGTCCAGTCAGTCCTGTGAGGATCCAGTCAGCCCTGTGAGGGTTCAGTCAGTCCTGTGAGGATCCAGTCAGCCCTGTGAGGGTTCAGTCAGTCCTGTGAGGATCCAGTCAGCCCTGTGAGGGTCCAGTTAGCCCTGATAGGGTCCAGTGAATCTTGTGAGGATCCAGTCAGCCCTGATAGGGTCCAGTGAGTCCTGTGAGGGTCCAGTCAGTTCTGTTAGGGTCCAGTGAGTCCTGTGAGGGTCCAGTCAGTCTTGTTAGGGTCCAGTCAGTCTTATTAGCCCAGTCTGACCTGTTAGAGTCCAGTCAGTTCTGATAGGGTCCAGTCAGCCCTGTGAGGGTCCAGTCAGTCCTGTTAGGGTCCAGTCTGCCCTGTGAGGGTCCAGTCAGTCCTGTTAGGGTCCAGTCAGTCCTGTTAGGGTCTATTCATAAACAGTAATGCTCAGATGCATCCTTGTTACAGCCCATTTGCAACTTGGTAAAACCTATTGATTTTGCTTTACTAAAACATTATGTTTTTACTTCAAGGGGGTTTTGTTCTGTTGTTACAAATTTTGGATCTGGGTTTTCTCCTGAATCATGTAGACCCATCAGCTTCTTCACTATAAAGGGGCTAAATCATTTGTTTAAATGAAGGAGCATTTTCTTCTTAACTTCAAACTACACCAAACTGTATGTTAGTGCTTAACCCGAATTACTCAGAGACTCAGTGCAGCCATGAACAACCAGAAAACAGGTTGGACCAGTATGGTCCATGGGCAATATGCTCATGTGTCGGTCAACAGAGTGATGGCAGAATTATAATCCCACACTGCCTAGTGGCAAAAATGGATAACAGGTTCAGAAGAGAATTCTTAGCTAAATAAAATCATTCTTTTGGTGAAAGGATCCTGAGATATGACGTCATCAGTGAGCTTGAAAAAGTTGCTAGAGCAAAGAGACAAGTTGACAAGTTTGCTGTTTCCGTTATTGTCAATACTGAGTCTTTTGGGTTCTCCACCAAAGGTCACATCCATATTGGCGTCCGTCTTCAACCTTGAGTTACATACATTTCTAAGAATCAAAACTGAGAAAATGTACTTTTTAAGAGCAAGCACAGCAAAGTTTCGTTTTGAGTCTTCCATGCAGTGTGTCTTCATTAATGTGAAGCTAAAGTCACACACTCTGCCACTCCCCAGAGTGGAAGCGGGAAGTTAGCACGGCTTCCCAAACACTAGTCTCTATGAGTTGGCTTCACCCAGCACAGACACTAGGGAAGGAAGGATCTTCACGACATGTGAAGAATTTAGTTAAGCACAGGGGGTCTGAAGACCACTGAAGCCATGCTGTGAGAAACCGGAAGACAGGGATATGTGAGCTAAAGATGTACAGAGTCATTGTATCTGGGAGAGTAGCTCTGCACATCAGTATTTACACCCGGAATGGAAATGGCCAGAGTATGGGCAACAAAAGACGCGTAAACACTTTGAGTGGCTTGCAAACAAACTACAGTGTAAACCTGGACCCCAGCGGCACGTATGCATGGGATTGTGCTGCTCCCCACTGTGTTCACGCAATTATGTCACCTCTCCTCCTGTGAACACTTGACGTGGCATCCCTATTTTATAAGAAACTCGATTGCGGGGATTTATCACTAATTTGTTCTCGGCATCTTCACATTGTCACGTGCCAATCCAATCGAAACACTCTCCCATCCGCAGAATGAATCCACTTTGAAGAACTCAGGAGGCGACAGAAGCTTTCACTAAGCACCAGGCTCCAGAACCTAGGCTTCTGTTTTTAAATCACGGCAAAGGCCGCTGTGCAAGAATGAGGACCTGGCTCAGTTCAGTGTTTGGAATCTCCAGCTTGGGGCGGGGGGGGAGGGCATCCAGACCCCACCCTCAGCAAGCCTAGCAGCATCTCCTCTGGAGCTGCCTTCTTCAAACTCAGCCCCTGAGAAAGCCCGCCAAAAGTCAGCCCCTCTTTGGGGGCTGCTCAAGACCATGCCTATAGGCAACTTAAGACGTGGTAGTCATATTTGCCTTGTGGTATCTCTCCCACCCTCCTCAGAGTCACCCAGGAGTGCTTTGCTCAGATTAAACCTGGATTGATTAATTCTGTTTGATTGCCTTTTTACATTGGCAGCAACGGCTTTCCATTAACCAGGGATTCAAAACTTATCATTCAGATTGTCAGTAATCTCTGTAAAAGTCAGGTGTGGCAGTGTACACCCATAACCCAAGCACTGGCAGGCTCTGGGGGTACATTGCCCACCCATTCTAGCCAAAATGGCTCTAGATTCGGTGAGAGATCATGATGTCTCGAAAAAATAAAAGAGAGAGAGATAGAGAGAGAGAGAGAGATAGATCATGCCTCAAAAAGAAGGTGGAACGCAACATCAGAATGCCAGAAACTGACTTCATACGTGCACTGTATTGAATATATACTTTCCAAATGAGTCCATATGGATCACAGCATTGCTTTCTATCCAGGTTTAAGTATGTTGCCAAAATTAACTTAAAATGAAGTCTCTGTCAGAGTCAATTAAACTGTGGTATTGCATATTCAACTACTACCTAACTACCAGTGAAAAATATTATTAATACATTTAGATACTTAAATATTGTTTAATATGACATTACCGTTGTTCATGCTCTGCCCACCTTCTTAAACTCCAAACACAACAACTTACATAAAAATATTTTGCAAACTAAAACTGAAGTGCTCCAGGAGGCCACAGCATGGCAAACATGGCTCTGTCAGGTCTTGCCCTCCCCCATTCTCTCATCCTTGCCGAACCGTTAGATTACATTCCTAAAACTAGCCACCAAGGTCTATTCCTGCATTTGGTTACTTCTTCTTCCTGAGGCTGACCACCAAGGTCCAACAATCAAAGTATTCAAGGCCATCAATCAGAACCCCACTTTTGGCTACTCTAATTAACATGCCCAATCAAAACAAACCTACATATTCTAACATAGGTTCCCCCTTTCTGTTTACAAACTGCCATTTTCCTATGGGCCATGTCTATCTCCTCTCTACCCAGAGGCCCCCAGGCCAAACATCCCTTCTTTCTCTCCTTTGCCCCCTTTCTCCCCTCTCCCTTGTCTCTTAACCCCTGTCTTTGTCCCTCTGGGGCAAGTAAATCTCCTTGGAGCTGAGAACTTGGTCTTGGAGTGTCCAGTCCTTACAAAATCTTTACTACTCCATAGTTTACTGGGAAAAGTTACCTCTATAAGAAAAATTGTTGCCTACATATAACACAAAATAAACAAAAGCTTCTTGGTTTTCTATTATGAAATCCAAATTCAGACAGTGATGACCCTGACAAAGACTGAGGCCAAACAACCACTGGTTCAGTGTTGATAAGGAGTCTGTGCATTTGAGATCTTTAGAAAACAAAGCGTTAGGAAAACTTACTCTTGAATGGTGGTAGAAGGGGGAGCAGGATGATTGACACACCTCTGCACCTCCCTTCTCCCTTTATCTGGAAAGTACAGTTGTAGTGAGCTGGTTCATGCTAACTTTAAATTCTAGGTTCAAAAATGTGCCTAGTTTTCTCTTATTAATATAATGGGAATAACTCAACTTGTCTAAAGTATCAGAAACTAAAGCTTAAATGATAGTTTTTCTTTTTAATTATAAAAATATCCTTTAAACATAAACCTTTTTAATAAAGCACATATTTTAATATCTTGGAGTGATTTTCTTCTCAAGCAGTATCTCATTTAAAACAAATGTCTCCAGTATAGACTCCGGTTTTGGACTGGCCCAGAGGACAGGAAGCTGATGATTAGCGTCTTGTATGTGGACAGGAAAGCATGCATCTTACCCAAACACACACGGCCAGTTCCATCCAGCGTGAGGCCTTCAGGGCATTCGCAATGGAAAGAGCCTTTGCTGTTGACGCAGCGTCCATTTGGACAGACGCCAGGAAACACCTCACATTCATTAACATCTGTGGGGAAACGCAGCAAGCAGAAGGATAAAGACGTTACAAATAGCAAAAGCAGGTGTAGCCTCATTTCCTGTGTAGTGAGGGCATTCAATCTGCAACCCGGTGGTGTGGATTATTACTTTGGTTAAAGCAAAAATATTCCACCGTGCAACCACCAGCTTTCCCGGGCACCAGCTGTGCAGACAACCACGGCCTTGCTGTCCATAAAAGCGCAGCCCAGACATGCTCCCTTGCCAGCTGTTCTATGCCTTGAAGGCTGGGGACTTCCTTATGAACTGACTGTATAAAGAGGAGAAATGGGAACCTTGAAGCTGTTTCCCAAGAGCGCCGTGTTGATTACACTGAGCTATTTTAACTGAAATCTCAAGGGTCTTGAAAGGAGCGAGTAGCTCCTTGAGAGCGGGTAGAGAATCGGTGTGCTTCTTTAGGGATTTGTTCCATTTCAGCATTGCACCCACCTTCGCAAGTCACACCTTTGATCCTGGCAAACCCTCTTGGGCAAGCTGCGTCTGTAAGAACAGGACAAAATTTTACTTCGTTATTAAAAGAAAAAGTAATACATTTGCCAGGCTCAGTAGGAAGGAATTAAAATTTGCAGCTGGGTGGCAGAGGCTGCAGACCATTGTCTTCAGTTCAGAAAGCTCCCTCTTGCAGGGGTAGCACCACCAGCGTTGACCCAGATTGCAGCTGCTTCTCCCACAACGCCTCGCCGCTCAAACTGACAAATGAATTAAAAGCAAAAGGAATCAAAACCTCAAGGACAAGGCCATCCTGTCCTCCTGGGACACATCCAAACAAGGACCCAGGGTTTGAGCCAATTCTCCTTCTATGTCTAAGATACTTAGGAGGTCTGCTCACACTTAAAGGAAAACTCAAATTGTACATTTCTAAAGGAGAATGAATTCCACTTGGGAAGACATTTTTGGAGAGAAGACAACAGTCCTCCTCACTACAGACACACTGTGAGAACGGACGTCCGTTGATCCGGAGATGATGTTCCAACTACCAGCTCAGGGGGCCAGGCCAAGTGCCTACCTAGCTCACAGCGCTCACAGGGGCTCCCCCAGGCAGCTCCGAGAGTGGCACAACATTCAGACTTCAGGGTGGCCCCATTAATGTTCACTTCACAGCGGTTGTCCTGGATATTGAGCCAGCATGTCCCTTTCAGGCTGTCTGAAAAGGAATCGGAGAGGTTGGGAAGCTCTTACCTGGGAAGAAAACTCCCTGACACCAAAGGGGTTTGTTACAGTGGAAAAAGATACAAGAGCATTAATTTTTAAAGTCATTTTGACACCACATTCTTTGAACATATTGACATGTGCATGTATTTAAATGTGGCATAAGTCAAATACTGAACTGCACTATCCCATACAATGTGGCCATTAACATGATTGTATCTATTAATAAGCTATAGAGAAATAACCACTATTCCCCTAAGGTTCATTCTGGTACTAGGAATATGGTACACATTGCCAGGACAACACCATAACAGGGGGAGAGGAATAACGTCTATGATATGTGCTTTGACTGTTAAGAACAAATATATATCATTTTCATTATTTCCTCATTCTTCGTTGAACAAGCCATTCAGATTCTACATTCTATTCCAGAAGAGCCAGCATTTCCCTAACTGCGGACATTTATTTGATTAATCTGAAAAAAAAAAAACCAAAAACAAACCCAAGCCCCAAGATGACAAACGTATGATGATCACACACAAAGGTGAAAGCCCCAGTCATCCCTTGGTCTCTCAAGGATTGTTTGCTTTTTGGTATTTTGTCCTGCATTCTTATCTATAGTTTTAGCTCTATTGCTAAAACTAATATATACTTATTTATCATCAATGATTTGAGACCATAGAGAAATAGAAATAAGATATAAAAATCTCCTACAAATCCGACCGCCTGAGAGCTACTCCTAATTGTTAAAATGTTTCTATATCTCACTTAGCTGTTTTTAAGTAGTAAAATCTTAGTGAGCGACCATGGACATCTAGCTGGTGACTGGTGACTCTGCATGTGTGAAAGGGAATGGTCAGTGGTTAGGGAAGCTTTTGGCAGAATAACAGGTTTTAACTGAACAAAGAGTAAATGACAACTGAGTCTGAACCAGTGGCAGCGAATTCATTTCAAGCTGACAGGGCCACTAACTGCCCAGACAACTATGTGTTTAACTCTCTTTGTACAGTTGTGGCTTTCAGTTAAGTGTGCACAATACAGGCAATAGAGTTCTGGATGTGCAGCTAAGAAATCTGAACTTGTGACAGTCGCCTCAGATGAATCTGATAACAAGCCCTTAAGAACATATCGCTGCACACAGCTGAGGGATACCAAAGTATATTCCCACAGAAGGTATTGGAATCTCATTTAATTCTATTTGCAAAGCTTTACTTCTAAGTTCTACAACAAAACACAAACAAAAGTGATCTCATAAATCCAGAGCAGGAACTAGGAGAGAAGTAATTACAAAGCCTGTGTATATCACAAGAAGTTGCCATGGCCCAAATCTTCTGGTGGTAGAGATTAAACTAAAGGAACAATTCTTTCCTTGACCTAATACAAAAAGTTGTGGGCAAGAGTGTGGGAGGGCTTGGTGAAGACGCATAAGGAATTCGGAGTGTGGGAAGAGCTGGATGAGAGTGTGGGAGAAGTTGAGGGTCTGGGAGGAGCTGGATGAACGTGTGGGAGAAGCTGAGGGTCTGGGAGAAGCTGGGTAAGGGCATGGGAGAAGCTGAGGGTGTTGGAGGAGCTGGGTGAAAGGGTAGGAGAAGCTGAGGGTGTTGGAGGAGCTAGGTGAGGGTATGGGAGGAGCTGGGCAGTTGCTTTCTTTTTCCTCTGTCTTTGCTTTTCCTTTGGGCCAGTGTTTGGTTTGGCAAAAATCTAACCCTAACCCTAACCCAACTCTAATCCTAACCCTAACCTAACCCTAACCAGTTTGTATAGAGACAGTGACAAGGACAGGGGGTAATGAAGAAGAACACAGAAAGATAGGATGTGTGTATGAAGATGCTGGGATGAAATAGATTACTATGTTAAGCGAACCTAAAAGAATTAAATTTAAAATTAGAAGAAACATAATGGGTGGGAGTGAAAAGTAGCAGAAATATGGGTAACCAGCAAGCAAAATCTAATCATGCCTATGGATTCAATGTGGAGTTTGGGAGCAAGGTGTCAATGCTAAAGAGGAGAATTTGGGGCAGCAGTTGAAAGAATGGAGCTGACACTGGTGAAAATAAATATGTGTCTAAGGAAAAGGATTGAGTATAGAAATCAGAGCCTTGTTTTAGACGTGTTTTATTGAGATGTCACAAGACATCCAAAGGGAAACAGTCGAAGCCAGGTGGAAACACAAGGCTGGAATTAATGGAAGGGTGAGGATGGATCCATGGAATTGAGCAACAGGGTGAGTGCACACGGTGGGGGGGCAAGGAGATCAAGGACCAACTGGTGATATACTTCAGGGTGGAGGTCAGGAGGAAAAGAATGACACAGCAAATAATAATAATAATTTTAAAAAGAGCCAGGAAACAGTTGCACTTGGAATGTTCACAATGCAAATCCTGAGAAAGTGAGTGACAGACTTCTTTGCTAATCGTCTAGTATGAGGAATAAACCATGGGATCCAGTAGCAGAGAAGCTGCTGTTCTTTTATGCCTATGGGAGTTAGGGACATGGAGCAAGAGTGCCTGCTGACTGGGACAAATACAAGGGACACAGGTGTGGCACTATGGAACCAGAGCAGAGCAATGCAGGAAAGCTGAATCAAATACATTGTTCTGTCATGTCTAACAACACCAACCAGGATACAATTGTCTTTTAAACATTTAGAAAATCACTTAAGATCATCTTTAGTATATCTGAAGTATTAACTCAAGGTCCATAACTACTCTTAGAACCCAATGAAGTCACACATGGTCTGACTTAAGTGACCACAAAGAAGAAATTTCTTTCCTTATGCCCTGTGGCTTATACCCTGTGACTAGAGGTGGCAGGGAAATCACTGATTAGGTAGCCCCATTGAAAACATGCTCAGGACAGGTTGGAGAGATGGCTCAGTGGGTAAAGGTGCTTGAAACAAGCCTGAGTTCTATTCCTGGGATTCACATGGTGGAAAGAGAAAGCCAATGGAAACACTCAAATTTTATTGTAATGAATGAAAAGCTTAAGACACTGGCTGGGGAAATGTGGTGGTGTTTAGTTGTTGGCAAATGGAAGAATGACTTAATGATTTGGGAATAAAATGTCTTTGTTTCATTAATAACTATAAGGACAAAAGGCCAAGATGATAAAAGTCTATATGATGAAACAGAAAGGGGGATGCCTTTGATGCCCAAGTGGCATACAGATTGCTTTCTCAAACTATTAATTGACTGATGCTGACTTCATTTCCTTTCTATAACAAAAATGACTGCATCTTAGTTGGAAATTGTGCCTTAGCAGAAATATTTCTGCTTTACAGATCCTAACCCCATACCCCAACACTGGTAATTAGATTTAAAAAAAATGCAGCCCTGCCCAAGGCATGTGACAAATGATTTTTGAAAGGAGAACCAAATAATGCTCAGATTCCAGTGGCCATGTTTCACTAGGAAATGAAGACAGGAGTGTCGTGTCTCCAAAGAGGGTTCCATTGATAATCTGGGTCTTGCTCATTTCTAACTAAAAACAAGTAAGTAAGATAGCACCCAGCTATCTATGGAGACAATGGTGAAAACTCTTGTATCTTTTACTTAACTATTAAATCACTAATTCATTTTGGCTAGATAACAAACAAGAACTTGCCCATTTATATGGCACTGTGTAAAGCTTCCTTTAAAGGTGGATATTAGGTAGCCATGGGGATTGTGGCATGCTACTGGATGGAGGGAGCAATGACCAGGGCAGTACTTTCCCTTACACGCAATATTTATTCCCAGATCACACTCTCAGACTCCGTACACATTTTGTGCCATTACAAAGATCTGGTCTTGAGCAGGCATGGTGGCCCCTGGCTGCAATCCCAGGATCTGTGAAGTCGAGACAGGGGAATTGTGAATTCCCAATCTGCCTGCTCTACATCAGGTTCTAGGCCAGCCTGGGCTATACATCAAAATCATATCTTGGAACAAAATCAGGAATAAAAGAACTGGCCTTGGCGATTTTGAGTCATTTTTATCCATAGAGATTTTCCAAAGCAGAAGAACACTTATCTTCTTTTCTTTGGAAGATGATGGATGAGAGAAAGGAAAATACTAAACTCCTTCTACATGTTCCTGGTTAAAAATCTTCAAACTCTTATCCTCTGAACTGAATCCAAATTCCATTGTGTCTTTGATTACGAAAGAAGGTTTAAAGATCTGTGATAGGGATTTGATGGTACCTGTGCCTAAAGCATTTGAAGGATAAGAAATGTGTGTGTGTGTATGTTCTCTATATATTCCTATACAGCATCACGTATCTACTGATAAGAAAGGGGGCATTCTGGAACGGAAAGGTTTGAAAGCCTGCCTAATGTCTGCTCTTCTGCTCTCCTCCTGTC
The DNA here is from genome assembly GCA_004026605.1 of Ondatra zibethicus. Taxonomy (NCBI): domain Eukaryota; kingdom Metazoa; phylum Chordata; class Mammalia; order Rodentia; family Cricetidae; genus Ondatra; species Ondatra zibethicus. The sequence continues at coordinate 47,551 of PVIU01008577.1, forward strand.
TTTTCTGCTTCCACCACAGGAAGGCTGAGGTATGGAAAGACCTTCGCATGGAATCCTTGTAGGAAGCTCACCGATGCAGACGAGTCCAGTGGAGCTGAGCTTGCTGCCGGGCGAGCACTCACAATGGAAAGAGCCGAGGTTGTTCCTGCAGGCCCCATTGACACACGGGTTGCTCTCACATTCATTCACGTCTACAATGCAGAAGGAAAAGATTCCGTTAGAGCTGCCATGCGTTTCTGGAAAATATTATTCCAGCAAGCCACGCTATGCCAGAATGTCTGGTAAACTTGGCTCTTATAATTTTAATATGGATCTGCAAGGTCTAAAGTGAATGGGGAACGAAGACATGTTCTACAGTATGGTTACACATATACTTGACTGCATCCTCAGTAGGACCGTAAGGAACACCCTGTTTAGAAAAGGGTTCGGCATGTGCACCTTCCAAGACTCTAATTATATATAGCTGCTTTGGTTTGCTTCTTGCTTGTCACTCAGGTGCAATCCGCTGGCACAACAAAGCTTTATTATTTTCTGTCTCTTAGAGTTCTCCGAAGTTTGAAGACAAAAGCATACCAACATTGGCTTTAATTAGGAATTCCTAGAGGCAACCCAAGAAACAAGGACTGGGATATTCATCCTGGCTGCAGAATTCTCCAGTCACCATTCACCATTCTCTTTCTTCAGCACTTTACAGTCACATGATTACTTAATGAATTACTTTACACAATTAACTTTAGTAAGATATAAATTAGGAGAACTAGAGCTGGGGCAGGGTGGAGGAGTTGTTTGCTGGTGGAGCACATGCCTCAGGCCCTAAATTTAATCTCCAGAACCAATACAATAAGAAAGAAGATAAATTTGATTGCATCGAGTAGGACTTCATGATTACTGCTTTTAGTCTTAAATCAAATCATATACCAGTAACCTAAGCAGTTTCTGTTGATGCCAAAAGCAAATAAAATCATAGTACACCTACATTTTCAAGAGGTAACTGAGAAATTCTCAAAGTTAAATAGCATACCATATGAATTAATAAAAGGTAGACACAGGTTTCAATTAAAATATGAATGATAATATCAAAGTCACTTTCCATAAAATCCAATTACTCAGTTACAAAGGCAGCCACTTAATTATCTCTCCTTGCTTAATTATTCCAAACACAGCAATGTACCTCAATGCTTTTAGGTTAAACAGAAGGGTCTCTGAGATCCCAAGGAGATAGTCCCCTCTACATGTATCTTTGGATTTAATATAGACACTTATTTTCTTTAAAATTTTGTAAGTAAAGCTAGAAGGCTCTAATGCTTGCTCCTGACTAACTCAAGTGAAATGTAGATAAACCAGTCCTGAAAGGTACAGGCTCAGAGCTGACTGCCAGTCATTGGGCTAAAAATATCAACTCAAAAATCTATGTACAAATACCAAAGATGTGCTAGCATAGGAAGGGGAAATCTCATTGGGGTTTAAACCCTAAACCAAGAACTATAGACAAGTAAAGAACTCTGAGAGTAGGGAAGATGTCCCATACCAAGTGGTCACCCTGAGAACATGTACATACAAATAACATCATATGGACTGAGCAGGTTATAGTTATATATTTCGACACACATACATGTAACATTTAAAGAGATAGAGGCTATGAACTTGAGAGACAGGTACATGAGAGGAGCTGAAGAGAGGGAAAAGAGAGAATTATATAATTATATTTTAATTAAAAAATCTCGGGCTGGAGAGATGGCTCAGTGGTTAAGAGCATTGCCTGCTCTTCCAAGGGTCCTGAACTCAATTCCCGACAATCACATGGTGGCTCACAACCATCTGTAATGAGGTCTGCTGACCTCTTCTGGCCTGCAAACATACACACAGACAGAATATTGTATACATAATAAATAAATAAATATTTAAAAAAAATCTCTGAGAGCAATTACTGCCACTACAGGATGTCTAGAGATGAGCTCAGATATTAATTTAGCTCTTGAACTACAAATTACTGTGGGAAATGTGAGTGAATTTTGCTTTCAGCTTGCTTGCAATGGAAAAGGACTTCTTAAAAGAGCAATACAAGTATTTATAAGACTAATTCAAATGCAAGGCTTTTCAATGAAAAGTATTGAAACGTTTCCATGAAAATTCAAGTAGAAAAGAAACGAGATGAACAAAAAGTATGCAATCTGAGGGTATCCCACATTTAATTCTCCAATTAATTCATTAGTGGGAGGAATCCCCCCCAAAAAAGAAGGGCTGGTGTCATAGTTTTACAAAATACCCATTTTGAATTAAGCAATGGCCAACTCAAAAACTATAAACACATACAGCGACAACTACAAATATCAGCTATTTAGTTTTCCCTTAAATACAATGTTTTTATGGTATAAATGTCATGGAACCAGAAATTGAAACAGTTCACTGTACATTTCTGGAAATAAACTTCAAAGCACATCTGGTTTACATTGAACTGGTTATGTCACTGGAAACACAATCGAAACCACAGTCCTGGATGTAAAAATTTTAACTTTCACAGACTCTCCAAGCTCAAGCAAAATGAAATAATTCTTTTGTAACCTCAGTCTAAAATACAGAGAAACCTCCTGCTTATTGGTACTGTTGCTTATTATATATTTAAATTAATCTACTGAAACCATGAATTACAAATAGAGTAAGCGAACAGAGAAAACACATACACAAAATGCTGAAATTTGTAAAGAGTCTGGTACTAATTCTCTGTCTAGCCCATGGAAATTAGTGAAGGAAGACTAGAGAGGAGAGACCAGGCTGACAAATTGACTGTGCCCAATGGTGGAAGTCAGGAGACTCAAGGAGACAAGAGGCATATGCAGTTTTGGGGAAAACTTTAGATGAAAGGCAAATAACAGTGGGTAAAACAGTTACTTGGGTAAGTTTCCAGGCTAACTGATTATTACTTTTTAAATATCCACCAACATTATAATAAGGTTGGAGCCCAAACATTTTTCTATCATTTCATCTTTATTCATAGACTATGAGCTTCTTTCCTATGAGCCACAGATAAAAGTCATTTCCATGTCACAGGAAAGACTAAGGCGTGTTGAGAGTAAGTGCCCTGTGAACAAAGTAAGTCAAGACGTCCCTACCTTCCTTGTTGTCTGATTTGCTACTGAAGTGACTTACCATTTATGTGACAAGCCAGCATTTTGCTACTAAATGTCATTCTGTCCTTTACCTCTTTGGTAGTTTACCTATCGATACCTTTCAACTCTGTCTTACTTGTTTTGACTATTCAGTGTAGGCACCACAGAACCAGACCCCAGCCACTTATTTCCCACTCTGTCTCATGCCATGGCCAGAGGGAATGGCTGCATGTGACAGAAGGCAAACTAGACTTTAATCGTCAATAGTCCTGAGCTAATCGAGAGGACATCTCATCTACCCTTACTTTCCATGTTTCCTGAGATTTAGAGAAACTTACCCTTTAGCAGAGAACCAAATTGGTAAAATATAGCAGAAGTGTGGCTATCCAGGAAAAACAAAAATGCTACAATCCCTTATCTTACCCTTCTGGGTTGGGGGGAGAGCAAGCAATACAGGGAAATGTTCCAGAGAAGCTTTTCTCAGAGAATGTTGAAGGAAAATGGATGGTGGGAGTGTGAATGGAAGCCAGAAAATAGAAAATGTCACGTGTATAGTTGCAGAGCCTAGCAGGGTTTACCGAGCGATGCCCCTCGCTCTTAGGGGGTGCCCTGCCCATCTGTGGAAAAGACAAATACTCCAACCCAGAAAGGATGGGTGTATCCTGCCAGACAATAAGGGAAACAATTATCTTAGCTCAGTTTAGGAAAATGTGATTTTATGTAAATGAGTATCCCCCCGACCACCAGTTAATTACTGTTTTTCAGAGGTCCCTCCGACTCAATCCAAACTTAGAACTGTGCTTTGTAATTTCATTCCTTTGGCTTCAGCTGAGACATTTGTGTTTTGGCATCTTGTTCAATAGTCCTAACTTGCTTCTGTCCACAAGAATGCTTTGAAGTTAAAGAAGATGAAAAGAGGATGCTAACATTCTCCCCCCACCATAATAGTGCTATTGCACTTTTCCTGGGTGTGGAGTCGCCGAGGAACAATTACACCCACGGAAAAGGAAAGGACTATTCTGCAATAATTAATATTAACTTTCTTAAAATGAGCTACTATTCGGAAGTGGTAGCTGGATTTGAGCATATTATAGGAGCTGTCTGCAGGTCCACATCCTAGACACTAAAGGAAAAAAATGAATGGTAGCTAAGAAACGGATTATTCTGAAACAAAACTGGGATCAAGATATCAAGTCATCCCTGAATGCACTCACATCATAGCCTGAGCTCCACTGAAACCAGGGACCTCCTTAAGCATTGAACTTGTTCAAGAAGCTTGCACCGCAGAAACTCATGGCAGAAAAAAAGAGGTTTTAAAATGTTGACCTAATTTAGAGCTACAAACCCAAATGATATCCTTCAGCCAGTCAAGCGGAAAGGATAATTTTCATAGACTATGTATTTCAGTGAGGAATTAGTTTCACATAGGCTCCAAATAGTTTCCTAGGTCAAGGTTTTGACACTACCAACCATCTACTTCACCATGAAGTGGCTAGCCGCTGAGTACTTTTGGAATTTAGGTTTTTAGGTTAGTGTGTCACAGTGATTTTTTTTTTAAAGGGTAAACCAAGTGAACAAAATCAGATATTTTATTTGAACAGATGAAGTGATACGGCTCTTTCTGTTGGTTTTCCCAACTGCTTGATGATCACCTATGTGAACAGAACAAACCAACAGTGATTATAAACTGTGTTTACATGAATGCCACTCCCAGAACTTTCAAATCCGTGGACAGAGATCATAAAACAGGGAAGACATTCTCTCACACGTATTTTGATGACACCCCTTTACTATGACTGCTGTTGATGTATTTCGAGGTGCTTCTGGGGCTCAGACATGCCAAGTCAAGGACGACAGCCCAGCCCTTACCTTCGCAGGTCTCAGTCTCTGTCCGGAACACATAGCCAGGGGGACACGTGCAGCTGTAACTCCCCGGGGTGTTTCTGCATAAGCCATTGTCACAAAGCAGTCGGTTTACCAAGCACTCGTCAATGTCTGCAAGCAGTCAGCAGAAGACAAGAGGAGGACATGGTTACAGGAACATCACGCAAACCACCTATGCTTTATTTTTTATTGGTTTTGACCCCAGTCTCTTCTCTGGCTCAGTATCTTTATGCCACACTGGAACAAACATACCCTGTGCTATTCAGAGGGGATCTTCTTCTCATGCTGCTGGAGGCTTTTACGATCTTCTGAAGTCCTTGGAAAATGTGTCAGACTTAGCAAGGCCTCATTCTTTGTTCTCCTTCAGTTACCTTCCCCCACCCCTAATAGCGATTATGCTAGGCTTATTTTTACATTTAAAGCACTGATAAAATATAATAGATAGTTAAGCTCATTTGCCAGTAAACTTACACATAATAAGAATATAATATTTTTCAATTTTTTCTATTAAAATTCCAAGAATGCGTTAAGTGTCGGTTATGGGAAATTTTTCCATTGTGTTTTCAGCTAAGGAAGAGGAGTTCCTAGCGGAGGACTGTTGATACATTTCGTACATTCCTCTGGCCATCCAGAACGGCCCAGGGAAGACGGTTTAAAACCTACAGTTCAAACGTTCGCATTCACTTTATCTCACTGTATTTGGAACAGATCTCATGCTGTAGCTCCAGCTGGCATCGAATGCGCTCACTGTGGGCTGAGGTTACAGGCGCTGACTTCTTATCGGCAAGTTCGGTTACCAAGAGGAAGAAATAATAACCACACTTGGGGATAAGGAGTTCCTTTTGCTTAGAGTGACATTTTTCCTCTCACAAGCAGTTGCCCTTTGTCAAATGGCATAGGGTCACCCCGACGATACCAAAACAGGGATCAGGAAATGAGTTCACGTAGCATCACCATTGGTAGTATTATCTTTCTGCTTCACTTGAGTCTTACCCTCTCTGGATGCTATGTTTTGCTCTGATTCCATCTTTTAAAATGTTTTTTTTAATTAAAATTATATAAACTCAGTCACTTTTCTTCAAGGGTGTGGCCCCTACTAGGTTGACCATGCTCCCGTGGATGACTGTATGCACGTACGCATATATGAGCAGCACAAATTGGACTCAATTGCTTATTATTTTTTTTTAAAGAAGGAAGTTAGAGGGGGTGGGAGAGTAGAAGAGGAGAGGGATGGGTGTAGAAGGAGCTGGGGGAGGGGCAGGAGACACATGTTCAACATGCTTTGTATGCACATATGAAATTCTCCAAAAAATTAGACACATATTTTTTTTTTTAAAAACTAACCCCCAATGAGGTCACATCCTGTGCTATTGAGGTTGAGGACTTTGATGTATGCGTACTAAGGGACACGGTTCAATTCCATGAGATATGGGTAAGAAAATGATGAATCAAATACTTGATAAGACTTGCATGGTTTTTATTTTATGTGTGTGTGTGTTTTCCCTGCCTGTATGTATGTGCACTGTGTGCATACAATGTGGAGAGCGAGAGAAGGTATCACATTTCCTGAAAACCGGAGTCACAGAGAGCTATGAGCCACCATGTGGGTCCTGGGAACTGAACCCTGGTCCTCTGGGAGAGCAGTCAGTGCTCTTCACTGCTGCAACATCTTTCCAGTATCTTCATCTATAAGTCTTTAACAAACACCACATACGTGTAAAGTGTCATAGCTGTGTGTCCTGCGTTCTGCGTGGGACTGGTCACAGGATTTTCTTGGTTTTTCAAAGGGCCCACCCACACGCTCATTTGGAAGTGCCTTTGCTTCCACTTAACAAAGGGTGGTTTGGTTTTATTTATTGAGACAGGATTTCCAGCCTGGCTGACCAGAAACTATGGGTGCCATGGAGCTTGAATTCCTGATCTTTCTGACTCCCAAATTCTGGGATTATAGGTGTGTGCCACCACCATTGGTTTACGTGGTGCTGAGGATTGAACCCAAGGCTTCCAGAATTCTAGGCAAGCTCCTAGCAAGGGTTCCAAACTCCTGGCCCATCTGCATGTTTTTAGAACTGTTCAATAATCTTTGGCTAGTACACTTTCTTATATGTGTTCAATCCATTTAAGTATATAACAGTCTATTTAAGTATGTAATAATAAGAATGTAATTTAAATTCATCTGTATATATCTTAAATTCAAGATCAAATGGGTATATTAAACATTAAAACCATTAGCAAAAACACAGATATCAAGTTTCTTTACTCATAATCATCAGTTGCTTGGTTGTAAAAAGCATTCTGGGTAATTTGTAAGCATTATGTACAATGATAGTTCCAATAAGTCTCATTTTATGAAAATGGACTCAATTGTTCTGTGGGACAGTTTTGATTTTATCCAATCTCTTATAGATGTAAATTAATAAAGCATTGGCCTGAAAGTCTCCTTATCTTCTTCCCTTTCCTTCTGCTGAATATAAATTACACAGGAGTATGGTTTCCACATTCTTTTGTAAGTTAAAAAAGGGAGAGATTTCTCTCAGCTATCATATTTAGGCATAGCAGTAAGTAGTGGTTTCTTGATAAAGTCAAGGTTCCTCCAACCTGGATCACTGCACTTTCCCAACCTATCAAGTGTGTTAGCTTTTGAAGTCTACACCTCACTGAAAATATTTAGGATTAATATAACTACAGAGAAGCAGTAAGTGAATGATTCATTTGTAGTCACTCCTTTGGGAAAAGACTATTTAAATATACAAGTACCCCAACAAATTTGATGCTGTCTTGTAGAACTCAATTCCAATAATTTTTTATCAATGTACAATACAAAGGCAATAAGGAAAGCTATGGGAATTCTAGTTTTCATCATTAATTATTGTTTCTCCTCTGATCCATGGAATTAAACGACCCGAGTGGCTCTTGTGCACATATCCGCAGGAACTTACCGATACAGTTTCTTCCAGAAGCATCTGGTTCATAGCCGCTATTGCAGTTACAGCGGTAGCTGCCTCTCAAGTTTTCACAGATCCCGTTGGCGCAAATGTCAGGGTCCAAAGCACACTCGTTGATATCTGCATGAAATGCAGCATGTTTAACACTCACAGACACCTGTTTGCTGACACAGGAGGATCTAAGAAGGAGCTTTCAACACGTGAAGCATCTAACTTTGAAACCCTACCATTTGCCTTTTAGAAAGAAAAAAAGAAATAAAATAAGAAAATAAAACTGAAAGACACGACACTTCACTGGTAAGTCAAGAGAAAGTAATGAAAGGAGCTGGCCCCACCCAAACAGTTAAGCCATGTGGTGTGTCTATATTTTTGACAAAATTAATAAAGAAAAATTACAGACTGTTGGCTCAAAATCCAAAAGAAAACTCAGTTTAATAGGTATTATAGCCATCTAATTAAAACACAGAGATTTATTAGGAAGGCCCGTGTGACTTCATAGTCACAGGGTGTTCTTGCTTTGTTCTCACATTTAGCAATTATTTAAGTAATGGGATACATAGTGCTGCTCATGGTTGGCTACTTGACAACTCAGTTTACAACAAGCCACGGACGCAACCACTGCCTGGGACCGTGGCAGGTGAACTCCTCCAGTGAAACAAACACACAATTCCCAACAGGCAGTGGGCTCTGGTGGGGGGGAGGGCAATGACAGGGAATTAACGAAACAAACAAACAAACAAAAACAAAAGAAAGCAACAAAAGAGAAAAAGAAAAAAACACCAACAAGAAACTACTGTGCTGCAAAAGTCCCCATTTGGTTCACTGTGATCAAATCCTGGTGGTGACTTTCCCAGGAATCGGGAAGGATCAGCCGGTCAGAACATCCCTACAATCCCAGGTGCTGGGACAAGCAAGGAGGCTCAGGAATTAAAGGCCAGCCTGGGCTTCAGGACACTGTCTTAAAAAAGGAAGGAGGAATTAGAAAGACCTTCTTAGAGACTCTCTGCTTATTTATCTATGTTTTCATTTTGTATTTGGGAAAAAATATGCCAGTAACATTCTGCCTCTTTCTCTGGTTTCAGATACTCATTCAAAATGTAGCCGAGCGGTCTGAAGATTTACAGTCCTCCCCAGCAGGGTCCCAAACCTTTGCACTTGTCAACACAGACGCCCTTGCTTCTCTATCGGAGTCTTGTTAAAACATGACGCAAAGTTGGAAATAAGAGACCGTGAATGAATTTTACTTCTGCAGTTGGACAGGAACGTTTTGATGGTTTTTAGAGCATAAACGATCTTAGTTATTTTGGGATGGTATATTCCAGACCTGATCCATATCAAATATCCCTTAAAGACGGGTAATTTTTCCTAGCGGTATCTGTATCATTATTTGGTGTAGTGCTGTCTTAAAGAAACAGACACATAAAATCATGGATATGGATTGTGAGTAAGATTCTCAGTGAAACACTTTTAACAGATAAATATTTATCTGTTGTGAAAAGCAGTCACATACGAAATGCCACTAATGTCATCTAACTAAAAGCTATTTCTCTGGAAGACGGAAGACGGTTCACCCTACAGTCTCCACTTCTTCATTTTCACAGTAAATCTAACCATATTCACATGATAATCAGAAAGCCATGAAACTGAGAGCTAAGCAGGATTACCTCTTCCGTCCACGGTGATGCCCACACCGCTGCTACACAGGCCTTGGAACTCAGCTGTGTGGTGAAAACAGACAGCAAGTGTTAAGCCGCGCCCACTCCACTCCGGAAATAGAAAAGTTAAAAGCTTACTCCACACTTTGCCATTAACATAACAACTTTATGTAAATTCTTTTAATAATGAAAAAATTTTAATATTTTCTGGACCATAACAATTTCAAGAATTCTAAACACAGAAAAGTATAAGAAGTAGAATTACTTGCAACCATGGTTCGGGATGACCTCGCTATATTGATAAATGTTTCAATATTTTTCACATGCAACTTTAATCTAAGGAATGCCACCACATTGCCTTTGTCTTTTTTTCTCCATGACAACATGACAACAAAGCTTATGTCATCATATTTACCGAATACCAGGTATTCTCCATTTTACATCCCATAATTAATCTAATTGTTCTAACACAACCAGCTAGAAATATTTTCCCCCTTTTTACAAGAGAGAAAATTGGCAAAGAGTAACACAGTAGTTTTCCCAAAGCTACTAAGGTGGGTAGGGAAGTAGGCTTGGGTCCCGAGAGCTCTGCCACAGACATGTCATGTCAGTGCCCCCTTTATAGGGCATCAATATTTTATTCTCAGTTATATGGGGGGGACTACATTTCTTCACCAGTCCCTTACTAATATAATTAGGTCTTTCCAACTTGGAAAAACTTAGACAAGCAATGACAGCTTCAGCTATGCTTCTCAAATAATTAATTTTATTGGAAGTAAAATTTACCCAAGTGCATGCTTCTTTTGAGGCTAACATCCCTTCCCTGTTCCCAGAATAATCAGCCTTCTGCCATTTAAGAGTATCTGTTTCGGTATATCTTCCCATCACAGGAAAAAAAAATCAACTGCCTATAGCTTTCCCAATCTGATAAATAAAATTGTCATTTCATTATAATTTTTATATCAGACATTTTTTCACATGGAAAACTACCATATGCTTTCTCCTTTGCTAACCCCTGTGTACACTAAACTTTTCTCAACAGAGCGTTTCCTTACTGATTAGCATGTGTTCCTTGAAGAGTGAGGGACGATATATGAAATGCTTTCTTTCCATTTAAATCTGTGTTTTAATAAACTGATATTTAGTTTAGGATATTTTAACCCCCCCTTTTTTTTCTAAAAAGAAAATGTCATATTCAGTAACTTGAGATGCATGGAATATTTTTTCAAATGTTCGAACAACCCAGTTAAGACTGTCCACAGAACTCAAAACCCATCAACTTTGCAGGAAGTTCTCTCCTATCTTTCACGTGGAAAGAGAACCAACGAAATGTGCACCTCTCTGCTGCATTCTTCCCACTGCCCCAGGCCACTGCCTGCTTCATCCTTCATGCTTTCCTGCTCATGACCCTTTCAAGGTGCTGACCATATACTCTGTAATTTGTGTTTGCTGCCCGTGATTCAAAGTATTTTCAATCTAAAGAAAAAGCAGGGACCCTGTTTATTTTCAAACCTCACTGTACATATTCCACAGAGGCTCCTTGAAAGTATGAATGGACAAGAGTCAACCTTGATGGACCTTGGACTTGGCATCATAAGGTATCAAGACTTTTACAAAGTCAATCAGATTGTCTTGTATTTATAAATTTAACAATGGCACATACATGTCAAGGTATTCTATATTCTACATAACAACACAGATCAAGGGAACTGAGGGTAACATTCGAATACAGAATCTGTGGCACAATCACAGCGGCTTGAGCAAAGAGCTGCTGTTCACTGTGATCACTGTGGCACAGCCAAAGCTTACATGCAGTCTGAGACTTCTGACTACATGCCGCACACACCAATGCAAAGTTGCTTTTTCTTCTTCAGTTCAGAATAAGGACAAAACACTTCCAAGTGGATGCAATCTTTGGACAAATTTGTTGCTGAAGTTCTAGTTTCTTACAAGGGAATACCTGAATTTTTGGCAGGGCAAGGCTGGCAGGGCTCTCCAAAGCCGTAGTCTGGATTAGCACAGCAGCATTCAGACTTGGTCACCGCACCAGGGAAAGGACGCACGCATACCCCCTTCTTGATTCCGCCATAGCAGGTACTACGCATGTGAGTATCTAACGGAAATAAACGGATGGTAAGAGAGACAGGGACTGTAAAATGGGAAGCTTTTTAACCCGAGAAGCTATGACACCAGGAACTTCCAGAAAACATCTGCCATTTCCTGTCCTTTTGCATCTTCAGCATCTTCATGGTTGTGGAATGAACAAAAGGGAACGACTGAAAACATCCCAACAGCTGTGGTCCCCAGCCCTACTCTGTGCCACACAAGTACCCAACATTCCCCTATTCTCAAGGTCTTTCACTGGCTAAGGATATAGCGACGGTCAAAAACACCACTTTGAGCTTTAATTGTGGAGTTGTCTGAGCCTCAGCCTGGCACTTAGCTCCATTGAGGAGCTCTAAGGAGCGTTGAGGATAAACTGCCTTGAAGTGATTAGCTTGTTGTCTAGGGAATGGCTTGCTCTGACCTTCTAAATTACAACATCTTTCTTTTCACCTGTCAGGATGCTGTTGGTGACCTTGGGTTTTTTTTCTTTTCTTTCTTTTTTCTTTTTTTTTGTTTGTTTGTTTTGGTTTTTGAGACAGGATTTCTCTGTAGTTTTGGAGCCTGTCCTGGAAATCACTTTTTAGACCAGGCTGGCCTCGAACTCGCAGAAATCCACCTGTCTCTGCCTCCAAAGTGCTGGGATTAAAGGCATGCACTACCACTGCCTGGCCCATGTTTTTATCTCCAATACTCAATTAATAGGTTATGAAAAAAATGAGCTGAGTACAGTGGCGCACACCTTTAATCCCAGAACTCAGGAGGCAGAGACAAGCAGATTTCTGTGAGTTCGAGGCCAGCCTGGTCTACAGAGTGAGTTTTAGGCCAGCTATGTAGTGAGACCCTATTTCAAAACAAACAAACAAACAAACAAACATAAGAAAAAGAAAAATGACCATTTTGTCTCTGGCACTGTACTAAGTGTCTATGCAGACATGGCCTGATGAAACAGTCAGGTCACCAACTCAAGAGCTAAGGAAGGATATGTAACTAGGTCAAGGTAACAGGCTCCTCAAATGCCCAAGCTTGGATTCAGTGTAGGCTTGTGCGACTTCCCAGGTACCCCGCCTTGCCACTATGCCCATCCACACCCCTAAAAACTTGACTCTGTATGTTTCCCTCACTTCTGAGCCTTATGAAATATGTTACAGTTTTATGAGGCAGTAAATACTGAACAACTTTTAAAAAACCAGAACATCTTAAACATCAGAGAAATGGCATAGTGTCTTAGTAGTAGGACACGGTAATTCCATCAGGGATAGATAACCCCGATTGTAAGCATCTCACACTGTTCACAAATTGTTGGAAATAATTGTATCTGTTTTTTAGAGTGTGTCTTACAATGTTTTCTTAGTTTATAGCAGTTTTTTTTAACCATTAAAAGAATTGGATTTATAGCTCTGTTAAGCAATGAGATGAACAGAGTCTGGATTTGCCATAGTGTTTCTGTGAGAGTGTTAGAGATTAACAGTTATGACCAAAGGAACTGCTGTTTTCAGGACAAGGACTGACAATGGGCAGTTTTTCAAAAGCAAGTTCACTGGGCTGGGAAGAGGGTTCAGTGGCTAAAAGTGCTTGCTGTTTTTGCAGAGGACCCAGGTTCGGTTCCCTGAACCCACATGAAAAATTGCTATCACCTGTAACTCCAGTTCCAGGGGATCTGGCACCTTCTCCTGCACATACATGGTGCACATAAACTCACCCCGCTACACATACATGAAGGCAAAAACAACAAATAAATAAATAAACAAACCTAAACTAGTTTTAAAAATGAAAGCAAGTAAACAGAAAGCTGTGGAACCTATTATGGGAGCAATATTTAATCAACAGAGCTAACGTGGAAAGGGTTTCTGGGAGGGACTGTATTTTGTTCAACACTACACAACTGGTAAATAACAGAACTGGTGAAGAAAAGACTATAACTTTTAAGAAACAAAAATGCTGGTGTTTGGAAACATGATGAAATGCTCTAAAGCTAATGTTTAAAAAAACTGTTGAAAAAGAAATTTTAAATGAAAATTCTCTAATAGCAAGGCAAGTTTTGAGGTCCCATCCTGAAGATATAAAGAAATTAATGACTGATTCCTCATATCTGTCCAACATCAAGGATATCTATCTGTCTGTCTGTCTATCTATCTATCATCAACATCATTTATCTATAAATATATAATCAACATCATCTATCTATCATGTATCTATCTATCTATCATCTATCTATCTATCTATCTATCTATCTATCTATCTATCTATCTATCTATCTATCTATCATCTATCATCAACATCATTTATCTATAAATATATCATCAACATCATCTATCTATCTATCTATCTATCTATCTATCTATCTACCTATCTATCATCTATCCATCTAATGCTTAAGAGAATAGTTATTAAAAAAGGTTTTTGTGCATAATCTGGGTTATAAATTGAGGTTCTTCTTCCTTAAATTTTGTCAGGACTAAAAGAGTCCTATGGGATCCCTGGGATGAGCTCTTTATTCAGTTCTGCCTGGGAGGGTTAGCAAGCAAGTCCAGGGTTATGACCCAAGTGAGTGAGGAATGTGTGGTAGGAGAGTGTTAGTCTGGGGTCACAGTGGTCAGGACAGAGGATAATATGTCTATGGACTGGGTCACATGAAGAGAGGGTCCCATGCAGCAGGTGCATAGGAAGAAGGTGACTTTAAATATTTGCAAATCTGGAAAATCTTGAAGCCATTCTAGGTCAGTTCCAGTACCACAGAGAATTCCTGCTTCCACCGTGCAGCCTCTCCCAGCTACACTCCAAAGCTCTCCCCCACGGAAGAGCTGAGATGGGAAGGGAATTTGTTATTTTAAGCCCAGCTAGGAATATTACTTATTATATGCTAGTGAACATTCCAATTTTTAAATTCAGATGGTTCTCATTTAAATAAAAGCTTCGTAGAACTTTCTTGCTACCTAAAAGTTAAGTTATGCAATAGTCTGAGTTTTCTTCCTTCATTATGAGATCTACTTTGCCTACAAAAAAAAAAGTCAACTAAAAGAATAAAATTTAAAAGGATGGGGATGGTATGGAAACATAAGTTTTTTCTCCTATTCATACTCAGCTTATGAGTCGTGGTTCTTCAGTACACTAATTAAAACCATAGCTTAATTTTATGAACGTTAAAACAAAAACCTCAATTTTTATAGAGACAAAGATATAAATAAGAAATCTAAGTTAAAGAGCCAATTCAAATAGTTCATAGCAGTGATTTCAGTGATTTCTTCCTAACATAATCAGGGATGGTTCCCATTGTTTACTGGGTGGACCAAAGAAATCTACCACAGTATGAGAATAGCAATATATAATTTTCCCCTTAAATGATGTGCTCTTGTTTTAAAAAACTGAAATCGCCATAGTGATGAAAATTTGCAAAGGCGTTCCAGTGATTTCTGATGTGCTCCCTGTATGTGAATAAAAGAATGGAGCCTTGGTTTTGAGCATGGATTTCATGAAAAATATTCATAGACTGGCTGCTTGAAATAGAAATAATTTCTCCTTCCCAAATAAGCTTCATGTTCACTTTTAGATTTCAATGGAATCATGTAGGTGTAGACAAAAAGCAACTAAGCATTTCAAGACAACGGAACAGATTTCAGCTGTCCGCACAGGAAGGGGCTGCATTCTTCTGGCTGCTGAGTGCTGACAACCTGCAGGCTGAAATGCAGCCTGGCCTGGACGGAGGATGAGGCCACGGGAACAAATGCTTTCCATCTGCCGGGCCTGCCTTGTCCTCCTCATCCCTCCTGGGATTCAAGAGTTAGAAGTAAAGTCTTAACAGCTATGGCTGAGAATTTCCTTTCTCTCCAAAGCACGCTTTCAAACCAGCCTTGCTGTTTTCCTGCACGAGCTGAAGATCTCAGAACGCAAAATGACCGACTCATCCTTCAAGCTTCAGGAAAGCACTTGGAAGGGAAAGCCTCACAAATACATTTTCCTAACCTCCCTCCGTGTCCCTTCAGCTTTATGGCTTAGGTCTCGCAGAGCCCACAGCATCTTTTCAAAGCCAATGTACGACCGCTTTGATTCATTTTCATGGTACCCACTCGGCAGATGTTTCCAAAAGGAAGTCATAATGGCTTAAGGTAAAATGTATATACAGCCTCCTATTTTCCCTTCAGAAGTTGATGGTTTGAGGAATACCCTTAAAAACTTTAAGTTTTAGATATCAGTACACTTCTATGGCACAAATTACTTATGACTCAAGCTTTGTTTGGATAAAAGTAAGAGTTTACATGAATGTAACTGTAATCCCCAATTTCATATTGGTTATTAATAGTAACATGAATTGCCATTGAATTTGGAACTCTTGTTTCTTTGTATATCATCAGAAGCCTTGAAAGAAGACAGTTGTGGGTGTCTCATTTTATAATAGTTATATTAAGATATAATGTACAAGCTATAGAATTAATTCATTGAAACTCTACATTTTAAGAGCATTTATACTCACAATTGGTTTTTAGAACATTTGCATGTCGTTTAGTTATCGTTTTCTTCTCCTACCACCCTGTCCTTTCTGTCATAAGCAATCATATTGAATGAATGCAGACTTGTCTCTTTTGGGCATCTTTTATAAATGACATCACATACAAAACGGCCTTTTGGTGATAGACTCCTCTCACTTGGCATATGTTTAAGCCTTACCTGGGTTTTAGCATGCATTCTGTTTGTGGTTGAATATTACCATTCTCTTGTGTAGATATATCCTATTTTATGCTATCAGAGATCACTTGGGACTATCAGGGTATCACAGGATGCTCACTTACCAACACATACACGTCCATCCACTCCCACAGCCAGACCAGGGGGACAGTCACAGCGGAAGGATCCTTCGTTGTTGATGCAATGACCATTCATGCAGATGCCTGGGGTCTGGCATTCGTCAACATCTGCCCAGAGGAGGACAGAAGTGGGTCCATTACAAAGTAGAAGGCTTTGCTCTCTAAACTGGTCTATCCTACTAGCCTTCCAAATGAGTAACTTGCAGAAGGAATATATAAAAATGGCAACTGATCTATAAAAATATAGTCCTCTCAAGCACATTTTGTAGAAGGGTGAGTAAAATATGCTGAATGCATTGAGGGAAAAAGAGAGTCTCATAACATCTATTATTTATTTGATTGTCTTGTTTACTATTACTAATATCTAATTCAAGTTAAGCGAAGTAAATATCTACAAATCTATGAGCAATTTTGGCAATATTTTTCCGCACAGAAATAGATTCTGTTTTGACATTAATCTCAACATTTCATACCTACAAAATAAGCTGAGATAGCCCAAGTAATCTTCAGTCTACTTGCATTTATCAAATGCTGTCCAACACTAAGCACCTTTTTCAACAGTAGAAACACACCTCAGACACAGAACTGATAAGCTATGGCCATTTCAAGACATCTAGAGTCTAACATTAGTGATGAAAAAATTGATGGAAAATGATTTCCAGGAGGGATGACAGGTGAAACCAAAGTCATCTTCATACATGCATATAACTTTCCTAAGGAACCCTGAAATGAAGCTCCAGACTGCCATGCAATGCTGCATGATACAGAAAGATGCTGCTCACCTATCCTGTGCTAAATCTCAGTCAACTGACCTAGAGATAGCAAGCCAAACCTATAGTTTCCACTTCATCTTATATTCCTTTTCTTTCATTTTTTTCGGGGGGGGGAATTAAAAGCTATTTGTATTGCATAAACTTAGTCCCATCTTGTATTCCTACTGTCCTGGAATTTTAATGAAATCATTGGAATTGGTAACGAATCTTATTTTATTCAGGCAGACTGGTAACATGGAAGGCAGAAAGCATTCATTGAGCTGATTTCCTCTAAGGGAGGAAACTGAAATAAAAATAAAAGCTTGCTTCCAAGGCGAAACCACAAAATGAGTTCCATGTTACAAAGTTCTGCTTGTGAGCACGAACATCATACAATGTCATATAATTCCCGGAGGCCTCTATTTTGATTATTAAAATTATCACTAGAACTTAAAATAGCTAATGAAAACATTCAAATCACATCTTCACTTAATTAAGATCAAAACATTATGGTGTGCTTCCAAATAACCTGTAGATCGCTGCTGTGGGAAAGATGTGATACCGTGTCCATAAGGAGTGAGCCTAGAAAATCCAGGCCTGGAAGTAGATAAAAATGACAATTTCACAAGGTTTTCGCTTACTCTTATTTATTTAGCCAACAATCAGGAAGAAATTATTTCTGTACTGTTTTCTTCAGACTTGCTAAAACCAATGTGCCATTGCCTTAATTTTTCCTAGACCATTGTTACTTTGCAAAGACATTGCTGTTTCCAAGCTCACAGTGTAGTTTCCCCTAGGAAGCTTTAGGTATCTCCCTTGCTGAACTAGCAAGAGATGTGAATAGCATGAAATGGAAGTAAGGGAAATGGAATTATTCTTGCATGATCCACAGGTAAGAAAAGGGTGGCTCCGATCACGGTGACTGTCTTAGCTCAAAGCCGTGCGTACCTGTGCAGTAACGGCCATTTGGAGCCAGAACGAATCCTGGCTTGCATATGCATTTGAAGCTGCCGTCTTCATTGATGCACATCCCATTCAAACACATGTTCGTAGTTGTACATTCATCATGGTCTGCGGCAGAAGACAGAATAGCTTTGACCCTGGCCTCAGAGAACCAACTCTTCCTCTCCTTCCACGGTGTCCAGTCAAAACTACCTCATATATGAGTCCTGTGCTTGTGGGCACCGCTTCACTTTTAAAAACCATTTAGCTTTCACTTTGAGATTTTGATATAATCACATCATTTATCCCTTCCCTTTCTTCTCTCCAAACCCCTCCCATGTGCACTTCTTTGCTGTCTCTCAAATTCACGGCCTCTTTCCCCATTGACTGTTTAGCTGCCATTAAAGCCATATAGACATCAGTGGCTTTTGTTTTCCCGAGAAGGTAACATGGTTTCAGTGGGTGTCCGGTTTACAATGGAATTAAAGTATGGTAATCCTCCGTGCAGGTTAAACGAGCTGGCTTTCCTTAGCGAAAGTGTAAGTTTTACACCTCTTCTGGCATCTATTGCTCAGCTAAGCATGCCAACCAAGGACGACTGGCATGCCAAACATGCCAGACAGTGACTATGGATAGCAACTTTGCCATAAATTCCAAATTCAGAAGGAAGCTCTTTCTCTATCCTGTCAGCGTTATGACCCTGGCATCTAAAATACAGCACACTGCTGAAGAATAACTGTTACTTATAGTTGAATATGTACTGCATAAGAAAAATAAGAGAAGTCACAAATCATGAGTTGTTGTAGCACGACTAATTAATCCTACTACGTTATTTCTGTAGTCATGCTAAATGCGTTCATATTTTATTTACCTAAGTCAGGTGATCAGCTTTCTTCCACACATGAGATGTGGAAGCCTTTGTAGAAATCATGTATGTGGTTCTAAAGAAAATGTATATCCTCTAAAAACCGTTTTCAAGGGAGAAAGAAAATGCCATACCGACACAGTTTTTTCCATCCGTGGTTAATTCAAAGCCAGCGTTGCAAATGCACTGGAAACTTCCATCTGTGTTCACGCAGCGGCCATTTTTACAAAGAACGCCATTCTGGATGCACTCATCAATATCTGAGAAGATGAAAGAGAGCTTATCGATAAAAAGAGTAAGAGAATGCATGCGACTTGAAATACTCGCTGTAGTTTACATGTGATGCCCAAGAGCGTGTTGCTTTCTCAGCCAAATGTCCACCTCTCGCTAGCTTTTCTTCTTACGTAGAAAGTGTAACCAATTTCCCGACCAGATAGTAGGTAAAGAGAGAAAGAAAGAGAGAAGGACGACAAGGTTGTCATCAATCTGACTGCAGGGCAAGGCCATTTCGGACACCCTCTCCACTATTGCTTAGGGTCTTAGCTGGGGTCATTCTTGGATTCCTGGCAATGTCCCTAGTGCCAGGCTTCTTGCTAAGCCCATAATGAGGCCCTCAATCAAGATATCTCTTTCCCTGCTCTCCCTCATGTTCTTCCCCCCTTCTCTTTCTCCCCTCTCCTTCCCCTTTTGCCCTCCCTTCTCTCTACCCCATGCTCTCAATTTTCTCAGGAGACTTAATTGTCATCACAGAACCTTCATCCAGCAACTGATGGAAGAAGATGCAGAGATACATGGCTAAGCACTGGTCTGAGCTGCCAGAGTCCAGTCAAAGAGAGGGAGGGAGCTATACGAGCAAAGGGGTCAAGACCATGATGGGGATACCCACAGAAACACCTGACCTGAGCTAGTGGGCACTCACTGACTCCAGACTGACAGCAGGGGAAACCTGCATAGGACCAGACCCTCTGAATGTGAATGAGAGGTGTGTGGCTGGGGAAGTCTGTGGGGCCACTGGCAGTGGGACCAGGACTTGTCCCTAATGCTTGAACTGGTTTTTTGAAGCCTATTCTCTTTGGGGGGATACCTTGCTCAGCCTAGATATAGCGGGGAGGGCTTTGGTCCTGCCTCAAAGTGATATGCCAGACATTGTTGACTCCCCACGGTAAGCCTTACCCTCTCTGAGGAGGGGATAAAGGGGGGCAGAGAAGAGGTTGGATGGGAGGGAGTGGAAACGGGGATTGGTGTGTAAAATGAGAAAAGATTGTTTCAAAACTAAAAAAATAGAAAGCAAGAAGGAAATGGGGTGCAGTGAGATTAGGAGCAGGTCGGGGAGGCTAGAATTATTAACGCAGCTGTTTAGGGCATAATGGACAAAGATCTTAAAAGTCTAAACCAATGTTGGGTAAGCGAAAGAAATCACAGGATTTCTGGTAAAGGGCAATAAAGACCAAAGGCAGGCAGAAGCCAATCCAGGCAACCCACCACCCGTGGGCGAACAGGAAAGGGGAAGAGAAGTGGAGTTGTCTGGTAGACAAATTCCGAGATGCATCAGCAGTGAGGATTGGTTTGGATGATGGTGATGGTGGGTGAAGCCGTGAGACTCTGCATGCAGACAAGGCATGATTTAGTGTTGGATTGTGAGTGGGGCTCAAAGAAAACAGTAGTTGAAAACGACAATAAATCTTAAACTCAGCGAAGGGTAATGCTGATGGTACTGGGAGGAGGAGGTCATGCTGTACAGGCAAAGAAGGCAGACTGAAGGGTTTTGAAGCCAGATACTACATTGCCTGGGTTCTGCATGCACACAGTGTTTGTGCTGAAAGGGAGATTCTCCAAGGGCATTATAAAACAAATCCACTCTGCAACAGTGCCTAAGCGATTCGGGTCTTGTTTTAGTAAGTTCCCTTTAACTCCAACAGCCTTGCTGACTATCTCACAGAACTGTTTTGTCTGCACAGAAACTCCGCTTTACCGATGCATGCTTGCTTCGTAGGAGTCCTCTGGAATCCAGCGTGACATTTACAGTAATAGGATCCAGGTGTGTTAACACAATCTCCATTAGTGCAGGGATTTGATGTGCATTCATCAACATCTGTGAGCAGCAAAAGAAACCATTACAGGCGTCACTCAATTTGCAGAAATGTTTGTTTAAAGTGCATTTCGCCTCCCAAACTTGAGAGAAGGCCGGCCCGTGGTAATAGTCTAAATAGCAGAGTATTTATAAATGAATGAAAATTCCTTTCCTCAAATACACAGAGTCCAATGTGAAGATTTACAAAAATAATGCTTATTGGAGAGTAGTAGAGAATTTGCTTTAATCAGGAAATAATAATTTTTTTTTCAACTGGGATAATACCCAGGGTTGCTTGGGATGCAACAATGTGAGTTCCCAACCATAACACTCAGTGACTACAGCAAGCAAGGCAACACAATAGCTTAAGGCCTTAGGCAATGCCATGAGAACAATGAATGGTTTCTAAAGACACACACACACACACACACACACACACACACACACACGCACGCACGCACGCACACACATGAACACTACATGTGGTCAATACAGTTAGTTTTAGAGAACAGGGCTGATGGACTATGGACTTTCTTTGCTACTGGGTTGTGGACTCAACTATTTAAACACAACTAGGTATTCACCGAGGCTTTATTTTGTAGTAACAAACACAAAGAGCACAGATAATGAAAACTGATTAAAAAGTGATTTTTCCCCCCTATTAACTCCAGATTTCCTGCAGGTCTTAAAATTGGCACTGAGGATTTTTCCCAAAGAAAATAGAATTCTATGCAATTACTACCTGATCTGAAAGATGAGAAAGGTGGAGTTTTTCGTGTAAAGTCTTTTAAGGCTCAATTAAATGTGACTCCATTTCAGAACCTTGGGTGTATAAAAAGGACTGGACTTGACAGTTCAGACCAGGTAAATCCCAGGGAAATCACTTGTGCCAGTGTAAGTTGAATTTATTTTCCCTTAGCAATGTTCATTAAATAATATTTCTAATGCTGGCAGGTTCAAAGAGCTGATGTAGTGGCTTGCCATCCCAGATACATGCAGAAGCCATTAGCATTGTAATTTTAGCTACATTGGAGAAAACAAGGCAATATACTCGCAGGGTGACCAATTTAATAAACAGATCGCTCTGTCTACAGATGTTCCTGCCACAGGACTGTGCTCTCTCAAACACACCAGCCTCGTTTCTATAAACCTTCAGATGGAGTGCAATTAAACCCTCGGTGGTAAGAGAAGGGAGGCAAAACAAAACCTCATGGTGAATATAATTAAGACAACAAAGTTTAACAGGATTAAATGCTTTTTTAATTCATTTAAAGGCCCTTTCAGCCCATTAAGACTCACGTACATTGACACTTTTGGTTGATACCATCAATTCTATTGAGCCAAAGGAATGAAGCAGAAAAAAACAGGGAAAGAGAGAGTTTAAAGCATTAACAAACACAAGTGGTATAATCGGTGCACTTCCTACTATGAAACAGCACCTCCAGTGTGCAGTGCTGAGAATCACTTCGTTTGTCTAGAAGTTCAACAATTAAAAAGGATCCACAGAGGTATCTTGATGGAAACCCCAACATAAAACTGTTGAATTGAATAATATTAGATACCACACAGCCAACCTCTCCCTTCCAGGTAAACTGTCTGGGAAGCCACGACAAACTGAAGAGTCTACAGTCTTCAGCATGTCTTTCTCCCTTAAGAACCTACACCCCTGGCTTATTGTTACCATCACAACTCTTCCTGCCACCCTGTCATTCAGCGATATAAAAGCTGTCTCTCTAGTCTTCAAGGGCCCAACCAACAGATACGCTGTATCTGTTCATTTATTTTTATTTCTTCATTGACAAATTAAGTTGCTATAAGTCCAAGTGCCCTTTAAACCTCATTTGTTCCTTTTTTGTTTGTTTAATAGGACTATGATTTGTTTTGTTCTGTTTTATTTTTCAGACAGCGTTTCTATGTGTGTATTCTTGGATGTCCTGGAACTTACTCTGTAGACCAGGCTGACCTCGAACTCACAGAGATCTACCTGCCTCTGCCTCCTGGGTGCTGAGATTAAAGGTGTGTGCCACCATGCCCAGTTGAATTATATTATTTTTCATTTTTATCTTTTTTTATAGTTCTGGGGATCAAATCCAAGGCCTTGCGCATGCAGGCAAACACTTCATCATTGAGTTCCTGCCCCAGCTACTAGACATTTGGTTTCAGAAGAACTACAAGTCACTATCACTACCTTTTGAACTGTACATTTCATGTCTCTTCTCTATTCTGTGTCTCACATTCCAGTACTGTAAAGCACTGCATTTGCCTTTCTTAAAGGGACAGAGATAAGCAACTATTAGAGTCACTACACTTTGGTTTTTTTCTATGACTTCATTAAGGACTGAGTAGGGTTAAGAAGAATTCATGGGAATCTTATGAAAGAATTGTGGCAGTGTTGACTATTAAAATTGTTGAATTTTCAGACACTATTTGAGCTTAAAAGTTTATCCTTGAAAAAATATTTTATATATCAATTTAGAACATACACAATTCGAAGAGCTCTGTATTGCCCGTGGAAGAAGAAGAACGGGTTTATTTCCTATTGTCCTAGAATGCTACAACATGATGTAAAATGATTTTAACAACAGTGTGAATCACACAGGCCCTAGGCACTGCAGAACTTCACACCAAGAGTAGAACAAGAAGATAAGAGGGGCATGCTGAGTAAAGGCCACTGGTTTCAGGCTTCGGGGGTAATTCTAGAAGCAAGAAGGGCCAAAGGTTTTTTTTGTTGTTGTTGATGTTGTTGCTTTAATGTTTAACACAGTGATTTCCTTATGCTTCAGTAAGCATCTAACAGGAGTTCCAAATATAAAGGGCAGTATATCACCCTCAACACAATGTCCCACTTTAAGGAGGCAACATTCTTATTCTGGCTACGAGAATATTAACTACTACTTAAGTATTCAGCCATTTTTTTCCAAAAATGCTAGTTTGTTCCTCACGAACTCCAAATGATTAAAAGCTGACACCGGAAAGAGAATGGTAGGTTTAGAAAGACCAAAAGCTTTTTTTCTGAAAGTGTGCTTCAGTATTAAGCTATGCCTGTGTGAATTATAATAGTGTGAAAGAGAACCTTGATTGGGTTTCATTGTTGACTAATAAGATCCATCTATATCATAACCATGCATATCTGGGCACACTGCAGAAGCTCTAGGCTTCCCTAACATATTAAACTATGCAAATACACATTCTCAATGCCACAGTAGGCAGAGGTGATAAGAAGTATAACAAGAGCCGTTCCGTCCTGGGGCTTAACACGCCAGGGCGTTCAATGTTAAATTTATAACACACTCATCCCTTGGGCATGGCTGGGTGTGATCTATATACTATCTTCAGGTAAACTGAGTGACAGTCATGGCTATGACTCTCTGGAGGACGATGTTCAAGGAGTGGCTTCTGCAGAGGGACATCAACTTGGACAACCCAAACCCTTTAGTGTGGTTCTAGCTGGCCTTTCTAGGCATGAGTTTAATGGTGGACAAGTAGGTACACTTTTGGCTAGTATCTAAAAATATAGGGTATTTCTACAGATATGACCTTCTGCCTCAGGACTTCAGACTTGGTAAGTCCACATGAGGAACCTAAACAACATATCCAGATGCAGTTTTCAGTCTCTGGGCAACACCACATTGGATGGGTTGTGTTTCTCTCCAGTGGTTCAGAACGTGAGGAGAGAAAAGGAGATATGCCGAGCATGGCTTTTCGTAACCTCCCCCCAAGGAAATTCTGATTTATCCAGAGAGCAAGGTCATAGCTACTGTAGAGCCTGCTTCTAAGCTAGAGACCATTCATTGCCTTCCGTTGCATTGCCATGTCACTGACTATGACTCTAAAATAAATCAAATCTAGGGACACAGACTTTTCAAGACTACTTTTTAAGTGTATGAGAAAATGGCTTATAGCCAGACATGGTGGCATATGCCTTCAATCTCATCATTCTGGACACAGAGGTAGGTAGATCTTTGGGTGTTCAAGGCTAGCCTGCTCAAAATCGTGAGTTCCACTGACAGCCAGAGGTACACTGGCTGTTTTAAACCTTTTTTTAAGGACTTTTGTTTTAAAAATGAAAAAGAAAAAAGAAAAAAGAAAGAAAAGAAGAGAGATATAGGCGATATAGATCAATAGAAAGATAGATAAATAGATAGATAGATAGATAGATAGATAGATAGATAGATAGATAGATAGAAGGACTTAGGGAGGGAGGGAGAGATGGCAGCTTCTGAGTTCATAGACGCCACTGGGATTTCAGGAACACGACTAAGAACCTTTTTTCATTTTCACTTGAAGATCTCACTGCCTTCTTCACTGTGTGGATGTTTTTAGTGACAGGACAGAGCAATGCTCATGCCTGAGCCCAAATCAAAGCCACAGTGCCAAGGACACACAGCACAGCAGGGCAAAGAACAGTCCGGTTCAGCAAAGAGCATGGTTGGTGACAGCAGAATCGTACCATACATATCCTGAGCTGTGAGTGTGCTTCCTAAACTCTCTGAGAACAGGAACACATATTCCACACCGTTTCTGACTGAAGCACCTCAGCTGTCTAAGAAATGGATGGCGGCACTGTTCTTTGTGAGCCGTGTTTTGTCACAGAATACTATGTCTACTTGAAGATGAGCTGACATGCAAATTAAAGTTCTTCAAATGTGTGATTTGTAAGACATTTTCTTGAAGAAGAGAAACAAGAGCCTGTTCCTTTAAAAAAAAAAATGTTTAGTTGATGCTAACGTTAAAATCCCAGGCTTAAAGTGGCTGGATTAAAAAAGAATACTGCAGATTTTCTAAAATTTAACAGTTTCTCCTAGTGAATCTGAAGGTGGCAATAGCAAGTAGGTTTTTAATAATGGTGGACATCTTGGCTATCGAACAACTTGTAGAGCAGGGAGCCATTATTTTCCTGGTGGCACCCAATGCACATTGAAAAATTCACCCAGCATACAAGACAGGCGGTGGACCGAGCACAACAATCAGGCAGTTTGTTGATGATTCCACATTGTGGGGAAGCTCTAAGAGTTACTACTTATTGGCCTTGAATGGAATATCGGAGAAGATCCACAATTATCGAAAAATCCTTCAAGACATCCTTCCCCTTTCTCAAGTATTTAGCTGACATAAAATTGAGTTTGATTGCATTTTTCAGCTAAAGCAACCTAACTCTGCTGACTAATACAGACACAGAGAGTCTCACTTTTTATATTTGGTTTAGAAAATACTCTCCTTGATTTTTAGAATATATATATATATATTTCTATACCTGGTACTTACATTGATATGCAATATTTATATTGTTATTTAAATTTGATTTAAAATTTATCTTTATGTTAAATTATGTGTGTGTGTGTGTGTGTGTGTGTGTGTGTGTGTGTATCTGTGTGAACTGTGAACGCATGTCACTGTATATGAGTGGCTGTGGAGACCTGAAGAGGGTGTCAGGTCTCCTGAGACTGGAGTTATAGGCAGATTCTTGGCCCCTTGACAAGGGCACTGGGCACCAAATACAAGCCCTGTGCAAAAGCAGGAAGTATTCTAAACTGCTGATTCATGGCTCCAAATCCTGTCATTATATTATAAAAGCTTTTATTTATGACTATTCTGTGTGTGTGTGTATGTGCACTCATGTATTTCAGGTGTGTGGAGAGGACCGAGGTTGATATCTGTGGTGGTTTGAATGAAAATGGCCCCCTTAGGCACATGGGAAGTGGCACTATTAGGAGGTGTGGCCTTGTTGGAGTAGGTGTGGCCTCATTGGAGGAAGTGTGTCACTGGGGGTGGGCTTTGAGGTTTCAGAAGCTCAAACCAGGTCCAGTGCCATTCTTTCTTCTTGCTGCCTGCTGATACAGATATAGAACTCTCAGCTACCTCTCTAGCACCATGTCTGCCTGTGCACTGCCATGCTTCTTGCCATGAGGATGATGGAATATACCTTTGAACTGTAAACCAGCCCTACTTAAATGTTTTCCTTGATGAGAGTTGCCATGGTCGTGGTGTCTCTTCACAGCAATAGAAACCCTAACTAAGGCAACATCCTTGTTTTCCACAATCACTCTCCATCTTCTTAATATTTTTTTTTACCACGGAAATAGGATATGTCACTTAACCTAAATGTCCCTGACTGGCGAGACTGGTTGCACAGCAGGTCTCAGAGGTCATCCTGTGTCTGCCTCCCCATTGCTGGGATTACAAGCACATGATACTTTCTCAAGCTTACACAGTTCACACTTTTCCAGCTTGGTCATCCCCACAGCCCTCTGTCTTTGTTAGATACAGCCCTTCTGAATCTAAGAAATTAATGCTTGTACCATGGTGGCATACTCCTTTGATCCCAGCACTCACATACTCCTTTGATCCCAGCACTCAGAGGGCAGAGGCAGGCAGATCTCTGTGAGTTTAAAGCCATTCTTGTCTATAAAGTAAGTTCTAGGAGAGCCGGAACTACATAGTTTGTCTACATACAGGGACTACATACCTTGTCTCAGAAAACCAAAAGCAGGAGGGAGAGGAGGAAGAGGGAGAATTAGTTAATGAGTGTAGTCATATAGTCATAGCCAGCACTTTTTAAGAGTTTAAATGAGTCAGGGACCAAAATATTTGTATATTTGTGGTTAGCATTGCCACTTCAAAACGATAATGAATATTGCCTTAAAAATACACTCACTTTAAAAAGTCAAGTTAGAGTAAGGATAAGCAACTCTATAAAGAAAGGAGAGACTAATTATATGCAGGAAAAGAGAGAATGGGGAATTCTTGACGTGACATAAGTCAACAACCAGTTAAGGGGTCCCGGAATAAGGAGAGCGGCATACACATCAGAGAGACAGCACACTAATTAGTTTAACTTCAAAAGATTGTATTCAGTCCCATTTTATCTTACAGTCTAGCAGCTATGTGAAAACTTAAGAAGGATTAAAGAACTGTGAACTTACCTATGCAATCTCCATTTGCATCCTGTTTATAGCCCATGTTGCATTCGCATCTGTAGCTAGAAACAGTAGGTATGCAGCGTCCATTCAAACACAGGTTGGTGTGGTGCTTACATATGTCTATTGTCTGGTTGAGAATTGCTATGGGAAATTATGACATAATCAGATTTGGTCATTATAACATGCATTATTTGCATGAACTGATTTTTTAGAAGCTTAATAGAAATTAAGTGTATAACAGAAGCCTCCATTACTCTGTATTTTATTAAATTATATTTTCATTTTGGAGGTGTTTTGAAATATGTGTGTGTACATGCGTGTGTGCATGTATGCATGTGTGTGCACGTGTGTGCGTGTCTGTGTGTGTGCTTGCATTTGTGTACTTTCGTCATAGTCATTCTCTGTTACACTCACATTTTTATTAAATTTTAATATGAAAGATCTTTAAAAAAACAAATACTCGAGACACATGGTCACAAGCTATGCTTGTTAAGTCACACATCTGGTAACTCTGCTTGTGTCTTTTAAAAAATTTCAGGAATGTTCTTCCATACATGTGAGCACTTTCCATTTCTTTTTCTTTTTTCTTTTTTTTTTCTGTAACTTGCTGAATATTTAGATGTAGCAAATAGGCAGCATGCCAGAAAGAATAAACATAGCAGCGTGGGACATTATTAAATATTATTATCAAGAACTCTGCTTTTAAAGACCAAGCTTAAATGTCAAGTAAACAGATGCCAATTCTGCTCTGAAACCCACAGTTCTCAATTTCAAGCAATTTGACAACAATGGCAAAGCGCGAGGAAAGGGGCGATGTGTGCATCAGGCTGTTTGCAGAGGGCCCGAGCAGGGCTTGCTTCATCTCATCTGAGATATGGGGCTGGGACACAATCCAAGCTGTATATGAGTAGAGCAGCAAAACAGGCCAGATGAACTAGAGTCCAAAACATGCTTTCCAATGACGTCATCCAGATCGGATATTCCTGGACTCTCATTTGTATTTTCAAAGAGCCTAGCTCACATATTCTTTTCTTCCAATTTATCAAAAGGATCGAAGGACAGACGAAATGTTTTCCTACCACATTTTCTTAAATTTAGTATTAGTGTATTTTATATGCACACACACACTTACACACACATGCTCGTTAATATAATATCACTTGAGGCTGAACACTCAAGAATCTAGAGGTAATGTGCGTACTTACTTAACCCAGTGATGATGGGTCCCTGTCCCCCGGCTCCTACTCCAGTTCCCCCAACACCAGGAGAAAAGCCGTTGCCTCCAGGGATGGGGAGGAAGCCTGTCCCTCCTGGGCCATAGCCATTGCCATTGCCCCCCGTGCCTCCAGGTCTAGAAACGGAACTCCCTGGAATGCCACCCATTGGAAGGCCATCCAGGCACAGCCTACGGTATTCCTCTGTAAGAAAAAGAGTGTGGTTAAACAGAAACAGAGTTCTTACTGCATCATTGAAGAAGCTGTTGATTTTAGTTTACTTAGTCTACACAATATGAATAAGAAGCTTATCATCCTGTTAGACATTTTCAATGCTATATATTAACAAAAACAAGGTATAGGTGTGTCAAAAATATTTAAAACTAATGATCCTCATTATTTTAACTGACTCACCGCACAAAGAGCCCTCTGTATGCACCTCTGTATTTTACTCCCTAAGTATAACTCATAAAATTCCAGGTATAACTATTATTGCAAGAAATTTACTTGAGCAGGTGAAAAGCTTTAGGAAACTCATTCTACATGTTTGGTTTTACTTGCATTCTCATCAGTATTATGTCCACCCAAATTTTATGCCTGTTTTCTTCATTTTTAAGGGATTAGATGTTAATATAGATTCAGAACAAAGTTTTAAAGTAAACTTTTGCAGTAGACAGTATCCACACAGCTTTAAAATCTTTGCTTACTTGTATATATCAAAATCAAGTAAGAAGAAGCAAGGCTGTAGCAACTGTCTTATTTTCCTAATTATTCATGGAATTAGGGCAGTATATTAGGGATCAAACTTGGTGGTGTATTATGCTTTCATGCTTTTGAGAGAATGAAGAATGTCTCATTTTTTTCCTCTATAAAGGCATGTATAATATGCATTTATAAGTAAATTTCTGAAGCTTTCATTATTTCTGAGTTTCAGAATCCCACTGAAAGATAACAAAAAATGTCAATGTATTTGATTGTGAGGCCCTGGTCATACTTTCCTATTCATTCTGTGTCTAACATGAGGGCTTCTTCTTCATCCTGGGGGATTTTCCCAATAGAAAGTCACTTTTAAGGCACAGGCTACGGGAGGGATTAATCCTCAGGTCACAAGAAAGGAAAGGAGCTATTGTAAAGGACTGGTACACTCTAAGCTGGTGGTAATCCAAGTAAGCATCTGGTCTGCTTCAAGAAGGGCAGAGATTACCAGTGTTACTGACTTTCTTTACTGTTGGTGCCAAGGTGACAGCAACCCACCACTCACCAGAACCTCTGACAGGACAGGCCTCAGGAATGGTTCCGATGCCCCAGCAGCGGCCGGGCTCACAGCAACACTGAGCCTTTGCCATTCTGCCCGGGAGTTCTTGCGCACAGCGGCCATTCACCAGGCCAGAGAAGCATGTGCCCATTCTCTGATCTGAAGATGTAAAGGGAAAGCACAAGACATGGCGGGATTACCTCCAGTTGCTACGGCAACCGTTTCCCATGTTAGGCGAATCTAGGAGAGGTGAATTACATTGACTTATTTTCCTTAAACCAGCTCATTCCTTTGCCTTTTAGTTTTTATACATCTGATTATTGCTTTATTTATTTATTCAGGAAAGATTCCTTTAAATATACAGAGTCTATGATAAGTTCTTTGAATATGAAAATGAAAGACATGTAACTCTGAAGCAAGCTTCAGTGGCAAGCCAAACAGATCTGGTGCTTGGAGAACAGTGACAATCCAAACCCATTCTTCGCAACCATGTTTGGGCTTGATCAAAATCCTTTTTAAAACAAGAACACCCCCCCAAAACAACAACAACAAAACGGGGCTGTGCTATGTAGCTGAGGCTGGCTTATAGTTTTCTGTGTATTCCAGGCCAGAATCACCCTTGACCTACACAAGTCCTGCTCTGCCACTGAGACCCATGTTCACTCTACAGCAACATCTAGCTGATGGATGCGCTGATTTAAAGATTAATCAGAAGTCGCCAGAGACGCTGACATCTGGGTATGCAGACTGCAACCATACAAAGGACAGGTTCCCAGTTGACTAAAGAAGAGGGAATTGTAGAGGTTACCATCACAGGAGCCCTAGAGTCACTATGAAAGGACTATGGGATGTGAATGCTCTGCTGTGACGGTTTGCAAATGGGATGGTTTCAATCACAGAAAAGATAACTGCGGTGAGAACTTAGAGAAGAGAAGGAAGAGCCATTGAGAAGACACAGGAGACATTCTGGTAATGACTTTGATGAGGGCAATAGCCAGGACCACAGTGTAAGCATTGGGCAGAGTCACCTGAAGGCAGAGCGAACGGGAAGTCACCTGGATGTAAGAGAAAGCAGGGTGGAAATTTCCTGAATTTTGACTTGCACATTTCAGATGGCAATGGCTAGGAAATAAGCAAGCTGAGACAATACAAGTCTGGAATCCATCATACATTTGGGATGTTGAATAAATGAGCTTAGAACCTAGGTTATGAAGATGTAGTCAAAGACATGTTCTCCATGATTGTAAAAAGGTACAGGGCAATACTGAGCAGCATCATACCAATGATGCAAATTGACAGAGGGAGAATCAGTTTTCTCCATGGACAAGCTTTTTGACAGGCGGTACAGTCCCAAGTGGTCAGTCTTAAACACAAATAAATACAAGCAACACTAAATGGGCTCAGTGAGTTGCACACACATGCACACACACACACACATATGTAACAATATTAATTAAAGAAAAAGAGGTCATCAATCTGAGGGGGCCATGGGAGGAGTTGGAAAAGGAAGAATGAGGGATAGAAGTGATGTAATTACAATGTTCATGAAATTATAAAAAATTATTGCAAATAATGCCAGTAATATAAACAGCTGACATTCTTGGCATTAATTACATAGTCTAACATAAATACATCATTTCCTCAAATGGTCCATAGCATCTTCAGAGGGCTTCCAACCCAGCTTGAAACAAATGAGCTGGCTTTCAGATAGCCAGTAGGAAGTGGAATGCATCCTTTCATTTTCCAATAGAAGCTTAGCTTGCTCAAAAGCAAAGCACTGAATTTGCTGCATGTATGGCTTAACGCCATGGAAGACACTGAAAATCTTAGGAACGGGGTTTGAACAGTTTGTAGCTGGGAGCGATATCCCAGGTTAAATTCTATTTTAAAGTGAGACATGGGAACACATTTTAAAATATTCATTCTAGGAGCCAAAGTGTCATATGCTTAGCCCTACTTGATGGCTGTACCTCTCATGAACAGAATGGAAATTAAGATAAGAAAGCACTGGACTCTTAAAAATAATCCCCCAAACTATAGAATACAACCAATGTTACAAGGTAGGATGGAAACATGAAATTTGCCCAGGCTTCGGCATGAAGGAGGTTGTGGCACGTTTGACCCATATCTACTTCCATAACTGTATTTAACTCTTCTTACTCATGGATTAGTGCTGGTGGAAAAAATGAAATAAAACAAGAGGTCCCTTGGCCAAGTGGCAGATTGTCTACCTGGCATGTCCCTCTTAATAAAATTACCCTGAAGTACAAACATGTATGAATAAAAAGCACTCTGTTGGCCTGAAAAGCAAGTTTAAAAGGGAGCCTCCAAATGAGGTGAAGGTGGGCATCTTGGGAATTAAGTGTGCAGTTGGGTTTCACTTTTCAGTTTCTATTAAACTATGGCTATGCCAAACCTGTTACAGTCTCACAAGGCACAAAGCATGCAGAACAGGAAATCTAGCCCCCGCCCACCATGGTGTAACTAGGTGCCTCAAAGACCAATGTCCTGAGGGCATTGGTGATCTAGTGAGGGCAGTGAGAAGTCATGCCTGTCTCTATTTGGAGCTGTGGGGAGAAGGAGGTAATGGCCTCTTGAGAATTTATAACCGTAGACTCTTCCCATATAAAAAACATTGCTTTTACAATTCATAGCATGTTTCTGCTTTGAGAAATCACAAAGAAACAGAGATTTTTAGGTAAAAACACACCGTATAACTAGAAAAAGCCAATGTAAGCAGAGCAGAACACTAAGAAAGTCTCAAAGGATTTTCAAGAACTTCCAAGAAATGAGACTAGCCAGCAGGGAAGTAAACAACACAAAGAAACAAGCCTCAATGAAGCAAAAGAAGCTGAAGGAGTACTGTTTATTATTTTTTGATAACAGAATGGTCAGACTAGTCCTGCTAAGCATTAAGCATTTCAAATCATTAATAGTTAAATACTGATTAGCAACTAAGTTGTTTTTAATGTTTAAAGCTGTGAATGCCTGAACTATGGATGGTGTAAAAGAGGCTTCACACAATGGAAGAACTGTCTTAGACGAGCTAGATGTAGTCTGTGCCTGAGGGTCACAGCTGGATTAAGGAACCTCTCAAATACACTGAAGAAGGCTGCCACATGCAAATGAAGAACGGCTACTGATGCAGTAGGTTTGTGTGCACTGGTGTGTGTGTGCACTCATTCTCTTCCATAGAGTTCTGAGACAGAGATCAGAAATGCTCTAAGAAGGTTGAGAAACGTGGAGATGAAGGAGAAAGGGTGGTCATCTAATAAGAATGCTGGAAGAAGGGCATAGATGGAGTAACAGGAGATGTTCTACAGATACAAACCTTCCAGAAATTTCCAGCAATGTCCTAAGGCAAGCTCAGACTTAAGAAAACCAATAAATCCAAAGTGGGAAAAGGAAGAAGAAACCCAAACTATATAAACTAATACTTATAGAAGCCCATGGTAAAAACTCGAAGTAAATCTAGTTCCATAACAGAATGGTAACAACTCTTTTGGTGATGGACAAGAACAGCAGGCACAATTCTGTAGGAAAAGAGAAATCTGGACAACAAAGTCATTGAGTTTGATCTCACAGACATATCTATCGTCTATCAGCCATATGCTCTAGATATGTCTGTGAGATCAGTTCATATTACTTATGACCTAAAGAGACATATGTGGAATATTTAGAAAAACTAAGCATTTTCTATGCCATCAGCAAACACCAGACACTTCTCTGATCTGAATGAATGTCATGAAATTGGTTATCAATAGCAAAAGAAACCATGAGCACGCTACACACTTCAGCACATCTCCTAAATCAGGCACAATATCCATTTAGAATAAGGCAATGTGTATAAATGTGTAAAGGGCAACGTGGCAAGTGCATCAGGAGGTCATTCTATATGGGCTCCAGACATTGGTTGTAGACTGGTGGTGTGGGACCAGTCTCCTTTTACAGGCTGGGATACTGCAAGTTCAGAAACCTGCATCTGCCATGGGCCCTGAGGAGGGACTAGTCATCTGCCATGGGCCCTGAGGAGGGACTAGTCATCTGCCATGGGCCCTGAGGAGGGACTAGTCATCTGCCATGGGCACTGAGGAGGGACTAGTCATCTGCCATGGGCACTGAGGAGGGACTAGTCATCTGCCATGAGCCCTGAGGAGGGACTAGTCATCTGCCATGAGCCCTGAGGAGGGACTAGTCATCTGCCATG